>VWZD01012265.1:1106806-1219623 GCA_013396695.1 Sakesphorus luctuosus
CCATCCCTGGAGGTTTTTAAGCTGAGCTTGGCCGTGGCACTGAGTGCCATGATGTGGTAAAGGGACTGGAGTTGGCCCAGGGGTTGGACTTGATGATCTGGGAGGTCTTTTCCAACCCAATCCATTCTATGATTCTAGCAGCAAATTAGGTTCTTGAATACCCAATGTAGGATTACCACTGGTGGTTAAAAACAGGCTGGACAAACACATCATGAATAGACACAACTATATGAGAAGCAAGAGGTATCTCTGGCTGATCACAGGGGCTTCCTCCACCACNCTTATGATGCTGGGGGTTAAGTGGACCCAGGTATGAATTCGAGAGAGCAACTTACCTGATGGCACATCCTAAGGAAAACAGTTCCTTTCCCATCCCATAAATGTCCACTCTAAATATTTAGTAGGGAAATGCTGAATGGTAATTTTTGTAAGTAAGTGACTGTAAAAAGTGTGGACTTACACTGGAAAAACAGTAATCAAAATAAAGCCCCTTTTCACTGTGTGCTAATGCAATGTGCCATGCTTTGCTTTTCAGGAATATTCTTGTATCTGTGGAGTATTAGCTAAAATATCAATTTATAAGGAAAATCTGATTATCTTAATTGCAATAAAGCCAATGATACACTTAATAGGATGTGCATGCTCTTTCCAAGCAGGTTATCGTACTGTCATATCAGTCAGGAAAGCAATATGCCATCTGCAGATGTCTAAGTATGAAATCCAACACAGGGAAAACATTTGTACTACAGAAGAGATTAAATAATTGAAAATGAAATTGCAAGATAAGGTGTTTGACAAGGTGGAGGGAAACTGCACAGTGGAGGAAAATCCATCCCCATGACTACTGGTCCTCCCTCCTCCCTGCTCACTGCTCTTCGCCTCTTCTTGGATTCCAGAGCTGGGTTTATTCCTCAGCAGCCTTTCCTGCAGCCTGGAGGATTCAGTACAGCTGGAAATTGGGGATCTGGGCTTTGTTTCGGGAAGAGAAGAAAGGAGAGTTTAAGTACCGCTTGAGCAGCAGATGGCTTTGCTCTGGATTCTGTTACACACAAAGAAGATGTTTTTGCTGGCTCTGTAAGCACAAAAAGGGAAGAGGAAAATTGTTACAGGCAGTGTGGATATGACTTGAATATTTCATCAGGTAAGAAGTCAGAAAATCCATAAAACTGTGGCAAAAGTTACTGAAATGTATCTTTAAAAGCATTATTTTATTCTGTACCTCCTATATTTAAAACTGAAAGGAAAATTTCCTCCATATGTTATCTGTGCATTACTTTGGAACTTCATAAACAATGTTTGTAATTGAAACACTTGCTGGTCACCTTGAAGGGATGGGAGTATTCATCTTTATCATAGGTAAGAAAATACTTAGGAAAGAAAGCCTTTTTAAATTCATTTTATTTTAGACCTTTCTTTTGCTTAGGAATGTTTCAGTGTTTTTTTTCTGCAGACAGAGGAATGAAACAACCAGGCTGAGGGGTTTCTCACAGCTTTTACTGTTAAACTCTCACTGTGGTAGAGAATCTTTTTCAAAATGCGTGGATTGGGGGTTGAACTAATTAGTTCTTTCAATTAAACACTTCAATTCTGATATCAGCTGTAGTTGCAGTTCAAGGACACTGATTTTACTAACATTATTAGCTTTAAAAGTGCCAGTATTTATTACAATATAGTTCAACATGCTGCAGTAAGTACCAGAGTAACTTATTTTTATAATGCTGTGAATACCCCAGATGTTTAACAAGCCAGGTGTAATTGTTTTACTGCCGAGGAAATGTTTAAATTGCCTTGCAGAATGATGTGTACTAAAGACTGCACTTCTCAACTCCCAGCACAAACCAAACAGTGAGAAGAAATTAATTTTTCCTGAGGAAAGGAGAGTGTAGGTGGAGAGTGTGCCTAAAACTGACACAGCAAGTGAACGGATCAGGTCAGTACAGGGACTTTTCCCAAACAGAAAATGCCAAGGAAGCCCCAGCAGCCACCCTGGATTCTTGGGAGAGGACATTCAGCACCTGCCATCAAACTGTGCTGGGCAACCATGGATAAATAACCAAATTTAGCAAATAGTGCATAAAATATTACAAACTTGGCTCAGCCTCGTGGCCTTTGAGTCCCCACAGCTTCTCCTGCTCACATAAAAAGCAGGGAAGAGCAGAGTCTGTCTCTGAAGGTGGATCTGCTCCCAGGGCAGCTCCCCTGCTAAAACCTGACCTCTCCTCAAACGGCAGGGCTCAGATCTGGGAACTCCACAGGCAGAGCAGAGGAAAGGATCAATCACCCTTGGGGCAAAGCAGCCAGACTGCAGATCCTCACACTGCTAAAGGGGCAGCAGAGCTTATCTGGGCAACAATTACCTCTGCTGGTGGCAAATGGACCTTTTACTGCCTGTTGTCCTCCTTCAGTGTGACAAATCCTGCCAGGAAATTAGCGCTGCTCCAGGGGAAGGGGTTCCAGGCTCCAGGTGCTCAGCCACACTGTGGTTCTGCAGGAGGGACTGTGCTGCATTCACAGCCCCTGTCCTTGCAGCAGAGCCTTTGGAGGCTGGGACACACACACTGGGGTGGCCAGCTCTGGTTCTTGCCCTGCAAAGGGACCACAAAATCTGTCTGAGCCACCAGCCTTTCTCAGAATGATTGTTCAGGTTTCCATGCCATTCCCTCAATAGAGCTGCAACCAAGGCAGTGCATTATTTAGGGAGACTACAGGGCTTAATGTCATCCCTGACCACAAATTCAGTCATGTTTGGAACATCAGGCCATGCAGAGTCACAAATCTGCAGCCACATCCCACTCCAACATGAGTAAACTGGTTTAAAAGGGGATTTTAATCAGAATGAGAGAGGTAATAGATGCTCCAACAGTGTTTGTGGGGGTTTTTTTTAGAATCTTGATTTGAAGCATCCAAACTTATGTCAATCAGAAGTATCAGGATAAAGCAGTCCAGGATATAACTCTGGCTGGAATACTCTTTGAATGTCTGGAGCAAAGCAGCTACACAATCATAATTCCCAGTTTAACCCTGGATTTGGCGTTTAATCTCATGCAAGCAACCAAAATATAGTTTTTGTTCCTTAGTGGTTAAAGAATGGCGATTATTCCTATGAAAAGGTTGGCAAATCTTCTACACACAAGCAGATTGTTTCTAGTAATAATAAAACATCCACCTATCCCTTCTTTTTGTGCATCCTCTGTAACTTCCCACTGCTTCTTCATTCTCCTTTCTCCACAGGCTCTCAACACCATTACTAGGGGTGAAGAATTATCTCCTTCCAGCTGGTTTGTCAGTAACTTTAAAAAGGAATTAAGGTGAGTTAAAGTCAGGTTTTGAAAGCTATCTGTGTACAACATACTTATGTTAAAAGTAACTCTTTTCATCCTTCTTTTTTCCTTTCCCAGGTTGGAAACAACCTCTTGCTGGCCAGAAAGCTGGTGAGCCTTTGATTTAAGATTAACTTGTTCACTTGGTGATAAATTCAACCCCGTCAAGATATTCTGCTGAGCCTAATTCTTCCCAATATTATTAGTTTTATAACAACAGAACTGTGCTAATATCAGATTTTTTTGCTTGACACCTGTGTAAGTTGGAGCTGAAAGAAGAGTCTACTCTGTGTCTCTTGAGTACATGTTGCATTTAACCACAAAAAAAATTTGGGGTATCACTTGTCAAACTTGTACAACAGTGACCAGTGTGTAGGAAAATGAGACAATCCTTGATAAATGCTGATACAGAAATAATTGTGTGTGGAACTACAAAGTGATCTGTGTTTGGTTTACATTTTTCTCAAGTTAGACCGAGGAGAAAGGCCATGCTATCTTCAGTGCATCAGCAGAACAGGAAACTGTCTTACAGATACCATTCACAGAGGTGTTGAAAACCACATGAGCTCAAGCACACATAATTTTGATTAATTGTGGAGGATTTGGTGTATTAGCTCACACTGCTTTGTAGTTCTAAAGAAAATATAAGTGTGATGTCTAAGCCAGCAATGTGATGGCAGGGCCCAATTCTTCTCTTCTGATTATCCTCATTGGAATTCATTAACCTTGCTAAATCGTCAGCAGAGACAGATCTTAAAATAGTTTACTCTGGAAAGCAAACTTTATCCACAGCTGGTGGATTTGTATGAAAATGCCCATACAAGTTTAACCAGAGCTGCTGTCACTGCTGTTTGTGCCTCAGGTCTGTAGCACTGTCAGAGCAGACCCTCAGAACAGAAGGGGGACATCAACCTCCATCCACAGATACACATAAACCCACTGATAACCACTCCCTTTCCCATTGCTGTAATTAATCATATTAGATTTGCTCAAAGCCTTAAGGACACCAACTGCAGTGACAGACCCATAGCACTCCCTGCTTTGAAAAGCTCCACACAAGGTATATTCTGAATTACATAAGGTATATTCTGAATAACACAAGGTACATTCTGAATAACACAAGGGTTTGTCCATGGGTTGGGAGGTGCTTCATGATGGATAAAGCCATCCAGCATCCCAGTGAGATCCTGTCTAACCAAACTATCTCTAACTTCAGCTTTTCTCAGTTTTTGAACTTTGATACGTGCCAGCTTTCCTTCCTTGCAGAGTTCTTGCTTATTACAGCTTACACATTAGTTTTACTAGTGGGGCTTTTTGGAAATCTTTGCTTGATTATTATAATCAAGAGGAGGAAAGAAGCTCAAAATGTTACCAACATTTTGATAGCCAACCTCTCTTTATCAGATGTGTTGATCTGTATCATGTGCATCCCTGTCACAGTTGCATATACCTTAATGGACCACTGGATTTTTGGAGAGGCAATGTGTAAAATGGGTTCTTTCATACAGAGTTTGTCTGTCTCAGTCTCCATCTTCTCCCTTGTTCTCATTGCTGTTGAGAGGTACCAGTTAATTGTGAACCCACGTGGCTGGAAGCCCAATATCTCACATGCCTACTGGGGAATTCTTCTCATCTGGAGCCTTTCCCTTGTCATATCCCTTCCTTTTTTAATATTTCACCAACTAACAGATGAACCCTTCAAACACCTCTCTTTCCACAGTGACTTCTACAAGAACAAGGTTGCTTGCATCGAAGCGTGGCCCTCTCTTACAGAGAGACTGATTTTCACCACCAGCCTCCTGGTTTTCCAGTACTGCTTCCCCCTGGGCTTTATTTTCATCTGCTATCTCAGGATATTTGTGTGTCTTCGAAGGAGACGCTTTAAAATAGACAGGCTGAGAGAGAATGAGAGCAGGCTGAGTGAAAACAAAAGGATTAATATGATGCTGGTGTCCATTGTTGTGACTTTTGCAGCTTGCTGGTTGCCTCTCAATATATTCAATGTGGTTTTTGACTGGAACTACGAGGCACTAATGAGCTGTCATCACAACCTGGCATTCACAATATGCCACCTCGTGGCCATGATCTCCACGTGTATCAACCCCATCTTTTATGGATTTCTGAACAGGAACTTTCAGAAGGATTTGGTAGTCTTAGCTCACCACTGCAGGTGCTCAGCATCACAAGAGGAATATGAAAATATTGCCCTTTCAAATCTGCAGACTGATGCATCAAAGGGGTCTCTGAAGTTAAATAATCCCCGGGTGGACATATAAAATAATCCAACAGCAGTTTAGATGATTTTGTATTTTGTAGGTCTTGGCCATGTTACCACCAAGTTTAGAGGAAATCTTTGCCATTTAGTTCAGAAAACCAGGATTATGCTCCCACAGGCATACTCTTAACAGGTACTTAATGATAGTATTAATGCAAATAAACACTTCCAAGAGTCATGAAGATCAATAATAATGACTTACAAACAGTATTAACATCTTACTTTTTGAACCCACAGTGTCACTGGCACAAACCTTTAGCTCCAAAGTGTGGTTTCCATTTCAGCCATTGATGGGATGTCCTCCCTGAGCACCAGCTTTCCCCAAGTCACCCTGAACGCTGTGGATTCCTGACTTTACCAGCCCCTCTCACAGTTTGCTGCCCTTTTGATTTTCCTGCCCTACACTGATCCCAGCCCTGATTAATTTGCAGTTTACAGGCAGTTCACAGTGTAAGGAAGGCCCTTGAATTCCCCTCAGCCTCTATGTCTTCCTTTCAGCCCCAGCATGCAGTTTGGTTTGGTTTGCTACCAGTTCAGCCCAGAAATTGTATTGTAACAAAGGTAAAGGCTAGAGCTGGAATTTTCCTTTTTTGTGAGCATTAAAACAGGAGCCGCTTGATGTGCTGCAAATTCCACTCAGATTGATGCTGTTCAAGATGAAATAGATATTTAACATTTCTCCTAAAAGCATTGCATTCCCCAAACCACCAGTACTGATCTTTGCTTTTGCTCTTACCATCACCAGTCCTTACAACAGACCTTTTAGAATCTCCATTCTCAAACAAACACCCAATGAATTCAGAGTAAATTTTTTTCTAGCAACTCACCCAGATTTGTCTTTCAGTAGAAAACACGGTTTGCATTTTAATTTCAGCAATATCTTTCTCCAGATTTCTGCACTAGCAAGAGGCCACACTTGAGCAGATGTGGTCATTTCTGTCCCACTGAGTTTGAAAGTAATTTCTTTTGTAGCACAGTGCAGAGAAGCCTAAAAGTGGAATACTGAACACAACTTTGCTCAAACTAAAACATTTTAAAAACCACTTTCCAGTGTGGTCATAAAAATAGCCAGACTTATTCTTCATCCAGGCTACAGTGACAACATAAATAATCAGTTAATATTGGGCTGTTTAAATACAATACTTAAAACACTTTAGTCTAACAACTCCCAGTGCTTCCTATTGTTCAAGTTAAATAGAACTAAATACTCTTATTGCTAAAACCCTTCCTTATTTTTCTTTTGAGTTTATAAAACCCCTTGTTTTAACACTTGGACATAAAATTCCTTGCAATGTATCCCCTTTCTTTAGCTGTTTACCAATGCCCCACTTAAAAGAATTAACATTTAAATGAGCTCCTTGATAATTCAGCTATGATGAACTTACCTCAAGGCTATGAAATTGTCTTGGAGAGGGACCATCATTTTCCATAATCACGCAGTTCTTACAGGATTTGTGAGGTCACAGTTCTCTTGCTCCAGCATTAGTTCAGACTGTCTGCATCACTCTGCTCATCAGAGGAGCTCTGTGAGAGCCTCACGAGTTCTTGCAGATGCTCCTGGACTGTCAAGTGCTCCCTGATTCACAGGAGCAAAAAGACCCCCCTGAAATCTCTCGGTGCCTGAGCCCACTGAAGTCACAAGGGCAGCCCCATCACAAGAGCAAGAAAGGCAGAAATAGCATCTCAGTGATCAGGTATCTGAGTGACAGCTCTGGGTTAGTTTTGGCATCATTTAGCACTTTTTTTCTAATTAGATTAAGTACCACACATGTGCACTGGAGAGCATAAACCATAACTTAAACACTTGCCTTGTGCATCATAGAAAAGAAACCAGGAGACAGATAAATACCTATGAAAGGCCAATGATCAGGCTGTTGAGAATATCTTGGCATTAGTTATTTCCATCAACTCCACCCCTCGCTCACTGTGCTCCCTTTGTTTGTGGTTCACACCATCATGCACAGTCAGGGGGCTGGGATGTGCTTTGGTGAAGGGGAGGAGATGGAGCTGGTTCTCTGTTCCATCAGTGAGATTCCACATAATAAAGTGTCTTCATTGCACTTGCTTAACTGAGAGCAAATCTGATCCAGGAACTTCATTTCTCTTGGAGATTCCAGTGCCTGCACAGAAAGTCATCTAATACTGCCAGAGGATCATTCCCTGAGCAGGTCATTTTAGCAAATCCTGGTGGCATCCCTGAAGAGCGTGGGCTGTCAGCTGGGTTTCCCTGAGTCTGGAACCCAGATCTCTATCACTCTTTTCCTCATATTTAAGTACACAGTTTACAGCTTCAGGGCCCATGTTGAAAGCTATTTACAAGCATGTGACATTCACAGTTCACTCTCATTTACTAACACAACAGTTCAGGTTACTCTCAGTTCTCATAGAAGTGTCTCAGACAGTATTTAGTGTTTGAATCAGGCCCAGCTGAGATTCCCATGTGTGAACTCGGCCTAAGTAGCTCCCACACCTGAATTCCCATCCCTTAGGCACTCCCAAGTGGGCTTAGTTTTACAGCAGAGGTGGGTTTAGCCTCACGTCCCAAGTGGTTTAAATACAGCCACAAAATGGACACTGGTTTAAATTATGTGATGCTGATGGATGGTCTGCCTTTATTGTGTCTGCCTATGAGTGCTTGGGCACTGTGCATTAGCCAGGCACAAAAAAAGAAGATTGCCATGGCTTTTTGTAACACCAATTTTCTACTCACTACATCCTGATCAAACCTAAGCAATCAATTTTCCCTTCCAGTCAGAATCTTGGCATAAGAGGGTTCTTCATTAGCAGGTGGGAGCTCTCTGAGCAGTGACTTCTTCGGAATCAAATGGGAACAATAATACTTGTGCCTTGATTTCTTCTCGTTTCTTCCTCGCACTTCCATTTGACTCAAGTGCTGATGCTCCATTTCCTGAGCGTTCAGCTATCAAGTATCTCTTCTTGATGCTGCACTTATGGAAATGATTGTTAACTGCACAGAGGGTCATCCCTGCCTTGAAGACATGGCCCTCCACGCTGTGTGTTCTCTCAGCACATCCCCTGGCTTCACGTGCATCCTGATCCTGAATTTCCAGGCAAGCCAGTGGGAGTGAACTGACTCTGACAGGAATAGGAACAAAGAGGAGTTTCTTGGTTTTAAAGCATAAGTATTATGGACTCGGCGTGCTGTGTGATGGTGACATTTGTAACTGCAACGTGCAATACTTGGAGAGGACTCCAGTTAAACTGACAGATGTTGTCCTGTGTTTCTAATCCTGATAATTTTATTTTCCCTTATTTTATTGGTATAGCAAACAGACAAAATTCTAACAGCCTTGCTCACCAGAAAGTTGTTATTTGATCACCGAATCATGGAATATTTTGCATTGGAAGGGACCCACAAGGATCATCAAGTCCCAGCTAAAGGACTGTGACCTTCCTCAGGGGAGCAGCAACATGGATTTAATTATGGAAAACTAGAGGGGGAACCTGACCCCCCAAATGCTATCCTAATGTAAAAACTCGTGGGTTTTTAAAACAAAAACCTGCATCAGAGCTTTGTTCAAGTGGTTCAGTCTTGTAGACCAGACTAATATATTTATAAACATCCTCGTAAATGGACATACCCTGACCTGTCTGTGTATTTTATGGTTCATTTTTATGGTCCAACTGTAAGCACATATAACCAGGGTCGGATACTTGGGAACTGGCATTCATTGTGGCAATGCCTCCACTGAGCAGACAGCTCCATTGATTATTGACTGTAATTCTGTCTGTGGACAAAGGCAGTGCCAGTGCTGTGTGTGATTTGAAGGCTTTGATTGCTCCCATCGACTGACAAATAAATATTACCCTGTGCAAAACTGCCACCGTGCCCAGCTGGTAATTGTACTGTCTGTAACAGGGACAGGGCAGTTCTGCTGTGCCCAAAGGCCAAGAATCACCAAAGGGTCAAAGAAAAACACAGAGCCTGGTGCAGATGGAAGGGGTGGCCACAGAGAGGCAGAACACGGCCCAAAGGGGCACAAAGGCACTGGAGAGGGGACTTGACCAGAGTACAGATGTGATGCAGGAGCTGCTGACACGTTGGCGGTAAAGGAGTTGGAGGAGAGGACACAAAGACAGCTCTGAGGAAGAGGAGTGACCTGCAGAGGTGTCCTGAGAAACCCAGAGCAGTACAAATTACACTCCAGAGATACCAGTGTGCCAAGGTGACCCTCTAAAGCATCAGCATGAACCAAGAGAAGAGAAATAAAAAATAAAAGACACAAAGGAAAACTAAAAAGCAACAGGGTATGGGGCAAACAAGAAGAAAAAAATAAAAATAGTAATGGCTTGGTAAAAGGAGGCATAGAAAATTTAAAAGCCAAGGGGTACAAGGAGAGGAGAAAAAAATTAAAATAGGGAGAGAAAAGTAGATAAAAGTAGACATAGAAAAAAACAACTCAAAAATGAGATGAGAGCAAATCTATAGCAAAGCTTTGAGAAACCTCACAATGAAGGGTCAGATGGGCAGCTGATGTACTTAGTGGAACCTCAGAGACTCCACAAATACAAAACAACACTGTCCTTTCAATTCTATGCTAATAAGACACTTAGAAATATTCCACAATGGCAGCCTTAGAATTATCTTGTCTGGTATCACTCATTTTAAAACAAGGTTCCTTTGGTTTCCATGCAAATGCACTGAGTGATGCCTTTTATTTCATTTAATTTCATTTAATTTCATTTCATAGGCTTCTCCATTAGTCAGAGCCTATTTACATAATGTGATGGAACTGGCACCTGTGAGGAGCTGTTCTCTGAGCAGAATTCACTTCACCCTCATACCTAGTGAGGAAAACTTGTTAATTCATGGAGCTATTAGGGCTGTAAGAGCTCCATGAATTAGTTCTAACCAGGAATGGCTACTGGAGCCAAAGAAGTTCTCAAAGTTTGGGTTCCCTCTAAAGAGAATCTCTCCAAGCCCTTTGCCAGCTCCCTTTTTAGGCTGGAGGTTCCTGCAGTGCCTCATTCCATGAGGGCAGGGCTGCAGTGCCAGAGGTGGCTCGGACAGGCACAGCTTTCCCTGGCACTGCTGCAGGGCCCCTGCTCAGCCCCCACCTCCACAGGCTCCCAGGGCTCCCTTACACTTCCCAGCACTTCCAAATCTCTCCCATCCTCAGTACAGGCCAACAGAGTATTCTGTTAACAGACTACTTTGGGGACTAAAATCACTTGGATGGTGCCGTTGTGTCAGATGATTCCATGCTTTAATTTCTACCTCGAAGCCATCTCAGGATCTGACACCATTACAACCACTAAAAACCAACCCATGACTGTATTCTGATCACATTCCCGTATTTGCTCAGCAGTTGGCCAGTGGAAGCCGTTTAATCCACATCAGTTTGTTGGGTTTGGGGGTGGGGATGTTGTTTGGGTTCTGGCTGCTTTTCAGATAAAGGCAACCACTGTTTGTTACACATGAGAAGTACATCTAGGCAGGAATAAAACTTTGTGTAGATCAAAACAAGCAAGGGAATCCCAGAACAGTCTCTCCAGAGCCAGCTGTCCCATTCTTCTGGAATTTCCCCAACAAAACCATCCAGCTGCCCTGCCCTTTTCCATAACTGCAGGAACCAAACAGCAGCTACAGCCTCACATTCCCATTGCCTTTTGGGCAGGATCCACTGCTAAAGGAACTCTCTGGAGCTGCAGAAATGAAAGCCAGACAGAGTGGATTTTGGGGAAGGAGCTCGACTCCAAGGTAGCAGGGAAGGAGCTGAACTTGACAGAGCAGAACAGAGCCAAGACAAATGCTCAGTGGAGCTCAGACTGGAAGATAATCAGGAAGATTCTGCAAGAAAATGGAGATACAAGTTGCAAGCCTGAGAGTAGATTATAACAGCATTTAAATACACACCAGTGTTTAACTCAGCACACTGGGGTAGCTCCCTGGGCTGTCACAGAATAAATACCATTTGGGCATTGTATCTTCACAGGACATTTTTACAGAGACAAAAGGGCACAGGAACCATTTCATATTTAACTTGCCCAGCAGGGAAATCCACATACACACTGCAGCTGTACCCAGAGAGGTAAGAGACACAGGCTGTCCTTGCAGGAGCACAAAGCCATCAGGCACCTGAGATGTCAGCAGGGGAGTCCCAGCCTCCCCCTGTAAGGCTTGGTGTGCTCTTACAGCAAAGAGCAGGAGGGGCCTGGGACAGTGGATGTTCCAGATGTGCTGCAGGAAAGGCCTGGGACCGTGGCTGCTCCAGCTGTGCTGCAGGAAGGGCCTGGGACAGTGGCTGCTCCAGCTGTGCTGCAGGATGGACACTTCACATCCTCACTGGGTGGCTCTAAGTTTATCCTCTTTTGAGGAGCTCCAAAGTAAAGGTCAGAGGGACCTCACTCCTCCCACAGGGTAAACCTTTGGGAGGATAATCAGTCAGCAAATAGTCTCTTTTAAGATACCCAGGCCACTATTTCATTGTTTGCAAAGAAAACCTTTATCAGTCAGCCCAGCAAGGCTGTGAGCATGGCATGTACCCCATCCAGCACACGTTCACATTTGTGCACGTCAGGTGGCTTTGAGTCTCTTATTGCATCCAGCCCTTCATTCCCAGACCTTTCTGACAGTGTGAGCAGGTCAAGTTCTCACTTACACCAAATGCACTGTGCCCTCCTGCCCTGGAGAGAAATCAGGCTGAGAGATCTCCTCCTTGGGACTGGTGTCATTTGTCATCCATATCAACCAACACCAAGTGCTGTGTAAGGCAGCCCGAGCTTCCTCCTCAAACCGGCTCTCAAGCTCTGCTGCCTCAGGCACTGTTTGTCTCCTGTCTTTGTCCCAGGTGGGAGCAGAGAGGAGCTGTGGGAAGTGTCACATTCCAGCGGCTTTGAATGCCCCCAGCCTTGTTAGTGACCACAAAGGTGATCCCAAGAGAGCACTTTCTCCATCAGCCACAACCTGTGAGTGCTGCAGAACCTCCTGCAGACAGAAGCCCCAAAACCTAAGGGATACAAGGGCATAACCACCTTGAGAAGTGCTCTTTACTAACTAAAACCAGCTAAAATTTTGCCCGTAGTTAGTCTTGCAAACAAAGCCATGGTCATCCTGCACCGAATCATCAGCTGAAGCGAGGAAAGTCCCGTGACTGACTGAGAACAAGACTGCTGGTTTCTAATTAAAGATGAACTTGAGACTCCTTTAAAAGCTGGCCACAGAATTAGTATTGAGTCCAAAAGCAAAATCTGAGTTGACTGAAAGGTCAACAAACTCAGGGAGATAATTACTGCTTGATGTTCCAGGAAACCCAACTCTGACACTAAAAAAAAAAAAAAAAGAAAAAAAAGGCTTTGATGAACGATAACAAAAACTTTCTTTCTTCCCATCTCCATCATACAAACAGATCAGGCACAGAGATACTGGGGGTATTATGCAAGAAAACCCCAGCAATCATGGGAGCCCAAGTACCCTGTTAAGCCTCATATCTTCATTCATTGAAATACAAACAAAATCAAATATTTCAAGGGAAAAGTAATTTTTTTTTGTTGTTAGTATAATTTAATTTGCTGACCAATCAATTTTCAGAGCTCATTGGCTTTTGCTTTAAGCCCTTGCCTCGTTCTAAAGGAAAACATACAGTGTAGGGAGATTTTAGGAGTACTCAAGTCATGTTAAAAGTGTGTTGTTGCAGCAAGGAGACCTGAGAATAGCAACAGCAAGTTATGAGCAAAACCAAACTACGAACAAAGCAACATTATGAACAGTCAAATTAATATAATCAAGAGTTACTGTACATCTGCTGCTAAGAAATAATAGCTGCTTCTTGTTTCCTTGAACAAGCTCAAAAAAACTCAGCTGCTGGTTTAATAGTTAAGTAGAATTTAAAGATACACAGAGTAATTGAACCACTGAGGACAGGAAGGGGCCTCTTGAGACCATGGAGTCTCCCCTCCTGTGCTCCAGAAGATAAAATGCCTTTTCTGAAGTATAATCATAAATTCACCTAATTAAAACTTGAGCAGGACGCTGCTCCTGGGGGAGCTGTCCTGGAGGGGCCACGTGGGTGTGCAGAGCCAGCAGTGCTGGGGCACATCCCTGAACCCCTGCTGGCCCCCCTGGGAAGATGATGCTGCTCCACTTCCCCCATACTGGAGGGTTTCTTTTTTTTCTCTTTTTTTTTTGTTCATGTTGCCGACAAACTGGGAGCTGAAGTCCCTCAGAAAACCCAGGATCCCCCGGTGGAGGCCACTTCAGCTGCCAGCATGAGGGCAGCAGTGAGGGATGTGATGTGGAGCTGCAGATGGAGCAGGCAGGAGCCTGGGATGTCTGGGCAGATCTGCAAACAAAGAGTCTTTTTTTTTCTTTTTTTTTTCACCTAACACACCCAACCAAGGCTGAAATCAGTAGAAATTACTTTCCTGACCACTTCATCTGTGGGATGCTCATGGGTTTGGAAGTTAGTCTTTCAGTACACGGTACAGATAAAGAGACCAGCAAACCCACCAGAATCCAGAGATTCTGCAAATTACTGCCATCTCCATTTTATATTAACTATATCTAGAGGATGCTTGTCAAATTTGATCTTCATGAATACGTGTCAACCTTTTATACTGACTTCATTTGTTTTGCCTTGAGAGCAATCCAAGTGGTCCCTGAGGCAGGTATTACTCACGTGCCACCTTTGGCAATCAGATGAGCACCGTGGTTACTCCAGGAGCTGAAGCCTTCGTGCTCAGCATGGGAATGAGACCTCCTGAGCAGAGCACACAGCCTGGCCCCCACTCCCAGCCCCGTCCTGGAGAGGACCACGCTCGCCATATGGTGCTCCTGTGCTATTTCTGGCTTCCAGCACTGGAACTCTGATGGACAGATTTAAAAATAAGGCTTTGCTCTTGCCAAGACGTCTGCTCAGCACATCACAGAGCTTTACTCTGCTGGCTGAACTGTGCTGTGCAGCCTTCAGCTGAGCCCTTCGTGCTGCAGGGCCACATTCCTTACACCTGCATTTACTCACGTGGCTTTCCCTCCTGAGTACCTGGATTTGAATGTGCTTGGACTCCGATGTTATTTACCCACATGGAAAGATTTATACTCTAGGCAATGAATGAGTCCTTCACTCCTTGAAAACCTCATTCCACCATTTACCCAGCACAAGGTGCCACTTCTGCAGCACAGACAGGCACAGACAGACATGCCAAGGGCCAGCCAGCCCTGTGCCCACCAAACCACCTCCTGCCCAGCTCTCTGGGCACAGCTTCCACTGAAAGTCTAGTGGAAAGCCAGGTACTGACAACTCTTTCTTCGCTAAAGGTGCCCACATTGCAGTGTCAGCTTTAGGTAACACTGGGGAAAAATGGCAGCATTAATTTCTAGATAAATTGCTCTAAAGAACTTCTGGTAGACCAAACACCCCTTTCAAAGCAAACAATTAGGGCTGTATAAAACCCATTCTTTTTACTCTACTGCTCAGCATTTAGAGTAATCTCCTGACTAGTTTTAGCACCTCAGCACTCATCCTTCTGCAAAAATGAACACTTTGCAGTCCTAGTCGAAAAGCCTTGAAAGGCTCCAGAATTCCCAGGGGGTGACTGAGGTACAAAGGAATCTCCTTTGCACAGTGATGAACCTTTTTAAATCCCCCCAGCTGCAGCCAAGACAGAAATCTGGCTCATGTAGCACTCACTCTGTGCACTGAGTACATCAAAAATGAACCACCTTGGTGTGCAGGATCAAGGGAGGGAAATGTATCATTGTCTGGGATGGTTACAGAGGGATGAAGGTTTCACCCAGGCTGAGTTTCCAGAATATGTACAGGAAATGGGTCACTCCTGTCTCAAAGCTCATCACACATCTCTAAAATCCCCCAGTGCTCAGTTTGGTCTACCTGGATTTTCAGTTTCCCTCTCCCTCCTCGTCCTCTTTACCACTCCCTCACCTACTGGGAAAGAGCAGAGATGACATTTCTCACAGGATTTAGCAAGAACATCCAACCAGGATTTAACAACTTGAAATTCAGGTTAACAAATCAGGACAATGAGGGTTGGATTTGTGGGGAGAGGGAACCCAAACAAACAAAAACAAAACAAACAAAGCAACCCAACCAACCAACCAACCAAAAAAAAAACCCAAACAAAAATAAAACACCAACAAACTTTGGAGCTTTCAGCAGCTGTATTGTCTAGATCAAACAAGTTGATTCCATCTACTTAGGTCATTTTTAATGAAAAAATAACCTCTACAAAGCAATGGGGATCCAAGGCCAGGCTTTGACACCTTTGGGCTTTGAACCATGGGGTTCTTACTGCTGTAATCCCTGAACGCTGAGCTACCAAATACAAGACTCATCCTTTTCCTTCCCACAGATTTTGGCAGGGCTGTGCTTTCCACAGCACACCTGAGACACTCAGAGACACCGAACCTGCAGCACTGCAGTTGTGCAGCAATTTCTAAAAGCCATTTTCCACCTTTCCCCCTGCAGAGGGAAGGCCCAACATCAGCTAAGGAATCTTCCCTGTCAGCATCACTTCACCACTCCCACTAAGAGGTTTAGCAAAACCCACACACACATTCCCTTGGCCAGGCTGCACCTGCAGCTCCAGGGCTTGGTGGGCACAGCTACACCAGCTGGAGGTCTCCAGTTTGGAGCAGCATCCTTGCAATCTCAACCTCAACATGAGCTTGAGCTTTCTGAGGGAAATCCGTGTGCTGCCAACACAGTAAGTCAATGTCTGCTGTGTGAGCATTTTGCTCTTTAAATAATTTTTAAATGTGAAATTGCTGAATAGCACAAAGAATAGATGTTTGCAGAGCAACTCTCTCATTTTAACTGTAACAAAAAGTTAGGACAAACTCAGCTCTAGACCCCTGCCCAGGTTTACTTATTCAGCTTTGAGTCCCAGTAGTGCCAGTGAGGACCAGCAACCCCTTTCTGCACGTTCCTGGAGCACCTGCAGTGCTTCCTGCACCAGCACGGAGTCAGCTCTGCTTCCCAAGAAACCCAGACCTCTGTTTGTCAAATTACCACACCCTGCACCAACACGAGTTCAAGTCTCAGTGGGGACCGTCCCCGGCAGTTCAATCCCTCCCTGCCATCCCATCCCGTCAGATCTCGGATGCTCAGCAGGGTCAGCCCTGGTCAGTACCAGGGGCTGTGACAGTCCCCAGGACTTCACTGTCACTGTCCAAGCTTGCTCGGCCGTGGCAGATGGACCTCAGGACTTAAACAGTGGGGCCAGTTCTGTGCATGCTGTGCCTCACCTAAAAAATCCACTGTACAGGCTGGAAGGGCACACCATGTGGGGAGAGAGAGCCCTGCCCAAATCTTCATTCATGAAGATTGGCCATTATTATTATTACACCAACATGCCTATAAACAGTGTTCAGACACTGTATTATCAATGAATTTATGCAGCTGCATTTAGACAGAACCCTAAGAGAATCCAGACCTGCTCTGTGCATGAGCTGCCCAAGCTCTCTGTCGAGTTCCACCACCATGCTCACCATTCTGCAAGTAAATCTACAGTTTCCACTTATTTTTCTCCTGGTGTCCTCCATGTAAATACAAAGAGGCTGCATTTATGAAACAATCAGATTTTTTCTTTGCTCAGTTCTGAAAAGCAGGAAGGGAAAAGGAACCAAAAGTCTTTCCCCATCTCACTTTTATTGTATTGACACTTTGTTGTGTTATTACCTCTGGAGCCTCAGTCACGAGGGCTGATGGAATTACTTCAGTCCAGAATAATTACTTGTCCACATCATAAACCTATTATGGCACAATCTGTCTTTATTAGCCACCCCTGTTTGGCCAAGGCAGAAGGTTGTGTTGGTCACACCTGTGGTACAGGTTGGGTTGGGCAACTCAGGTAACAGCAAATACCTGCACAAGGCTTACCTTAACTGGGAGAATTGTTCACTTTTTTTGAAAAAGAACCAAATCAACAAAAGTTTACAAGGAGTAGTTATTTTATTGCCATATTTTCTGTTAGTCTTTTATGGGTAGAAACTACTTTTGCATTGCAGAAAATCAAGGCAGCATCACACTTAGATTGTACCTAATTAATTTTTCATACTAAAAAGCTTCTCGCTGCCAGATGGTTGATATGTGGCCATTTAGAAACCAGAAGGCATCAGTCAAAAAAAAAAAAAAAAAAGAAAAAATCCTCAGCNAAAAAAAAAAAAGACAAAATCCTCAGCTTTGCTCACTGAGCTCCTTTTTAACCTATGGTCTTGCTGGACCAATTGCACCATATACCTTTATACAGAGAGGTCTTTTAAATCTTTATGATTGAAATGCATCTCTCTATTCATCAGAATCATTCTTTCTCATTTCAAGCCATCACTCTTGAGGGTAAAATAGAGCACAGAGTATCTGAGTTACCATTCACTGGGGCAAAAGATCTTTGTGTCATCATCACCATCATCATCATCATCATCATCATCATCATCGTGATTTAACCAGGGGCCATGGACAAAGATGCACAAGGAAATCTGTAGACTGGGTTTGCTGTGGCTCCTTTTGTCACCTCCAAGGTACAGTCTGCTGGCAAAGGAAGAGCATCCCCACCAGGACAGCAGAGCAAGGGACAGAGAGCGCTGCCCAGTCCAGCATAAGCACCACCCAGCGCCGAGTTTGCCAATGCCTGGGCAGAGAGGGGCACAGCCCCATCTCCCTCTGCACAGGTGGGGCCTGGGCTTACCCCAGCAGGGCACAGACATTTCTGTGCTGTTGGTTCCAGCCACCTGCTGGCTAACATTTGACAGAATGTCACAGGGAAAGGGAAAAAGTGCTCCTTAATTATGGTCCTTCTGTTGTTCGACGCGGGGGTTTTATTGAAAGAGAGAACGTGTGGAGAGCAGCTAATCAGCTGCTCCCAACAGATGAAGGTCTGGAGATTGATTTTTCAAGTGATTAGTGGTGCAAACCCACATTTTCACAACTCAGAATCGTTGCATTTTTACCCAACAGCTCTTTTCATTAACCAAGGAAGGATCAGAGAGGGACAGTTAACAGCCAACACCAGCCTCAAATACTGGTGGCTTTATTACAACAGCTTTGAAAGCCTCTATTGCAGCTTCGCTTCCATAGTCCCAAGAGCTTCACAAGTTCCACATGCAGCTTAATTAGGAGCAAAAGCTCTTGCTCTGCCTTTGCACCCATGATTCTTTCAGGACAAAACTTCACTTGCTGGACAAAATGCCATTCAGCCTCACCCAGCCCTTCACTGCCTCCAGCAGCATGTAGCACCATCACTCCTGTGCTGGAGGTAGAAGCTCTGATGACAGCAGCTGCCAGCAGCCTGTGGGCTGAAATGGGAATTGGAATGGCTTAGAGACAGATGAGATACCCTGAAGGGAGCTAACAATAAGCATGGTGGCATCAGCCTGCCTATATGTTTGCTGTGCTTCTTTTCATACGTGCCAGTCCCTCAAGGTATGGTGACATCAGGAGCACCAAGTGACCTGCACTCACCAAATACACCTCCAGGTAAAGTCAAGCCATGAAAACTGCAGTCAGAAAGCCAGTTGTATAGATCACTAAATAGGTTAAATTAAAACCTCCAAAAAGGGCAGTATTAATAAAATCATACTACCCATTGCCTGATTTTCTGAAGGCAACAGTCAAACAGGGTTTACCAGTTTCTCCTGAAGAGAAACCCACTGCCTGATGTGGGGGTAAAACTTGGTTGTAATGATGCCAAGGTCATGTGTTCAATCCCCTGTGTGGGCCATTGACTGAAGAGTTGGACTCAATGATCCTTGTGGGTCCCTTCCAACTCAGAATAGTCTGTGTGATTCTGTGATCCTGAATAGGATCCTACTCTCTGTGGGGTCTCACAAAACCCCACATGTCCCAGCCTCAAGTAGAATCAAGCCCTGGCAATAGCCATGTGATAATTTCCTGGACCCTGAATGACACCAGACACTGGTGTAATGTCCCCAGTCAGGGATGTTTCTGCTCTCCCTTATGTAGTTTTAAAATCATAAAAGTATAATTTTACACATATAAGACCTGAGAGTAAAGGTTGATACCTCGTGCTTACAGAGCCTCAGAGACAATTTCCCTGCAGTTCTCAGTGGAGTTAATTCGTGCACTGTGAGCCCCTGGTGTCATCAAGATATGAGAAGGAATGTATTACACAAATATATATTTGTCATAGGGAAGGGAACAGCTGAGACCAATTTTCATCTTTGCTTCTGCACTTAGACATGCTTTGTAGATACTTTCCTTCAGCAAATGACTCAATCCATCACAATTAAAGTAACACAATATAATCTTCCCTGTGATTTAATTGCTTCCCCTCTACCAAATACACAAGTTGAAAATACATTCAGAGCAATATTTAAAATAGAAAGATTATTTTCAAAATTAGCACAAATCTCCTAATGGGTTCAGAATTACATGCTGGGAGTCTTGCAATGCATTGGGGTTTGGTACTTAATTTTAAATGATTTCCAAGGTATGCCAGCGTGAATCTGAGCTGATCTTTCCCAGGGAACTCTAATGCACTTGAGTATTCAAATCCCTCAGAAGACCAACCTTCTTTCCCATGTGCTGCTGCAAACACCCTCCTTCCCCCACGTGCTCGGGGCAGAGCTGCTCCTCATGGACCCAGACAGTCCCACAGCCCATGGAGGGGCAGCCCTGTGTCCTCACCAGGCATCTGCATCTCGGGCACTTCCACAGCTCAGGAGCAAAGCCATGGGGACCATCACAGATGAGGTCAGAGATGCACAGAAAGGCACCAAGGAGAAACTCACACAGTGTCCATGGCTTTGGCAAAGACACTCAGGGAGAGGCAAGGACTGGCTACAAAACCAGGCCACATGCCCCAAAAACCGCTTGGTGCTACCTTGGGCAGATTTGACCTGACAAGTCAAAAGCTTGCACTTCTGGTTCCATAAGCTTGCCCCAGGTTAAACTCATGTACACACAGATATGTTTGTTAGACAACAAACCAGAGCTGTGGCACTCTCCTGTAACCACAAGGCAAGTGGAGAAGAGCAATTCAACATCACCCCAATTAATGGGTGCCATTTCTTCTGTCCTTTCCTTTTATCTTCCATCTCCTGACTTTGTTTGCCACTTCTTTCCCTTGCTGTGCCTGCTGAATATTTAATTTCATGCTCAGGCTCTGCTGTGGAGAACTGCCAGTGCTGAAGCTTCTTAGGCAAAGACCTGAGGACTGTGAGACTGCTGGGCCAGGTTCAAAGAGGGGCCACAATCCTGGTCTTTGCTGTCACACCCCCAGACGTGGTCCTGGCCAGGGGAGCTGGCAGAGCAGCTCATCCCACCCTGCAGTCCCACCCAGCTGCTGCCTGTCTCAGCAGACCTGGCAGACAAGGAGCTCTGTCCCATCCAACCACCAAGCAGAAAGCAGATCTTTTATTTGCTGGGCTACAAACCACTGCAGCAAAGCACCCATGATGGCAAGGAGAATTACAGCCACCAGCTGTCTGTAGAGTTGCTTATATTAAAAAATAATAATAATATCAAGAAAATACCTTTTGCTATGGCCTGAATTTTACAGCTGAAGTGCTCAGTGCTGTCTCACCTGCTCGGTGAGCAGTCGGGGATGCGCTGAGTGACCCGCAGTTTGCTGAGCAGCACAGAGTGCTGGTGCCATCTGCTGTTCTGGCAGGCACAGGCGCACCAGGTAACAGCATCGCCAAAGAAAATGACTTGGTTAGTTCTTGTCTGGCATAAATGAAAATCCTTCAGGGTCTCCTGCGGCAGTTTAGGGATAAATGGGGTTTTAAACAAGATTTATTTACATGGGAAGTAGCACAAGCAAGTCCTTGCTGACATAGCCCTTGATGCTGAGTGAAATTAGGCACAATGTCTTTCTAGAAGCAGAGAGTGGGATAACAACAGAGACAGACACTTTTAGGGTGAAGTTACTTTTAGCTTTAGCTTAGTTAGTTGCTTTTATCTCCTCAGTCAGGAGCTTAACTCCTGCAGCTCAGAAATCCAGCTGTCCCAAGGACAACTGGCACCAAGCTCTTACCCTAAAAACTTGTCTACTATTTAGGACACACAAAAGCAGCTCCGTGTATAAAACCCAGAGAGAAAATCAGCCTGCTCTCATCCAGCTCCTCCTCTGAAGGCACTTCCAGAGGCTCACAATCCCATCTGGAAAACTGCCTTTCCAAGGTGCCCAGCTTGCACCCAGACCTGGCACGGCCAGCAGGTCTCAGGACGTTGGTGTGAGTTTCACAAGGCAGGATATTATTTTGCTGGGCCCCAATTCAGCTGCTCTGTAGGAGAATCGTTTCCACTGTCCTTCCAGGGAGTTATTTATACTGACAATTGGGCTCTGCCTTAAGCACTTAAGCCTGCTGTCTAGCCAGAAAACAGGCTGCCCACCACAATCTGTGACCCTTCCTCCCCATCCCAGCCCCTACACCCTGCCCAAAGGTGCTGTGCCACACACAGAGGGCAGGTGGACTATTTCTGCCACAGTACAGGCAGCATGTAGTTTTTAAATGTCCTTGCTTGTGGGCACTAAAAGCTGCAGACTTGGGGGCCAGAGGTGCCCGTGTGTCCCTCAAGAGCTGCAGCTGTTGGGATGGCATCCTGAGCATGCAGAGGGAGCTTCTGCCAGAGCTAAAAACAGCAGGAGCGAAGCACCAGCAATTCACACACTGCACATGTCCTGCCAGCTCTGGCTGGGGCACACCAAGGGAAAAGGCTCTGCCTGGAGCCATTGCTCAGTCATTTAACCCCATCTCCTGAGCACCAAAGGGAAAATCCAACTGTAGGAGCCACTGCCATGATGGAAAGTGGAATGAGAGAGTGTGCACTCTCTCATTCCATGCACTCGATGTGTGCACTCTCTCATTCTCATGCACTCGATGTGTTCTGCTTTAGCAAGGAGGTTGCTCAGGGAAGGGGCAGGATAAAAGAACCCTCTCTGGAAACATCTCAGCTCTACAGGCATGGAACCTGGACCCACATCCACAGGGCACACTCAAATAAAATTGTGACATATTTTGCACAGCTATATATCACGATGTAGCCTGCAGAGTCTTGCCAGGACCCAGCTGTGGGGCACATCAGTACAATCTCTGGAGATACCAGGGCAAGTGTCCTACCCAGGACTGGCAAACATCCAACAACATTCACCACTCCTCAAACTGCCTCTAGATAAGTCTGTATAGCCCAGACTGGCAGAGGTTTAAGTTACAGTGGCAAATATATTAGGTACATCAAAATATCTGAAATTAAACCCAAGGGAATGCTGCCAGAAAGCAGCTTTGGGAGAGCTGGAAGAGCATTCAATAAACAGCTGCCTCGAGGCAGCATCTACTGATGTCTCTATTGCAACACTGTGAGTGAACTTCAATTTGAGGCTTGCCAGTCTCCCCCACTAAAACACTGCTCCTGGGATTCAGCATGTGGAGAGCAAGCAGGCACCTCTGCTAAGTTGCTTTCAGAAGTCAATCCTTGCAGATGACTGAGGATATCTGCCAGCTATCCCACTTCTGTTATGTAGTAACACAGTTCTAAATTGCTCATACTCATCTGCAGTCCTTTCCCACCACACTTGCTCAATCCCCTCCAAGTCTCCAAATATGCACCAGCATAATTTAGAGAGTATTTGGCTAACACGGTCAGAGATTATCTGAGTTTACAACAAGATAACCATGATAAGCACCTTGGCTAAAACTATTGATCTGTTTGGCTCCCTGAGAACATCAGATCTTAAATGGAACAACAATGTCAAGAGAAAGGTCAAACATGTCCTATTGTCCAAACACAGCCCTCACATAAGCCTGCATTGCTCCTCTGAAGCCAGAGGAACCACACCAACCCAAATCTGGGGTTGGACCAGAGCACTGTTAAAGAGGAAGGCAGCCCAACAACTGCTGGGCTCAGACTTGGTTCTCTTTAATCAGTCAGACTTGGCTGAGTCTACTGGTGAGTCCAGTTTCAGACAGGTTTGACTAAGTATAAGCAGCCAAACTTGGGTGATTCCACCAGTGTTTACCACCCACGTGGAGACCTCAGTGTGGGAAGACAGGAGGGAAGGTTTGAGAAGCCTCCCAGCTCCCTCCCACAGCCCCTGCACCACCTTGGCACCTCAGGCAGGCTGTGACATCTCTGACAATGCCCCCTCTGTGTGCCCGAGACGCCCACAGAGCCTCTGCCCTGCTCACAAATGGTTATGTGGAACTTGCAATCGTGCTCTCTGCACTGCCCTGAGGCTCTCCCAGAGGAAGAACCCTGGCTGTTGCCAGCAATGGGCACCACCACCCTCAAACCCCTGCCACAGGTGGGGGTGCTGGCACACCTGCCTGCTCAGCATCCTCTGTGCCAGCAACTCACCCCAGGCAGGCTCTGACTGCCACAGGGAACTCCTCTGTGGGAAACACCTGCAGGGGCCTGACAGCCTTCGTGGAGTTTCTCTCTCTCCCCAAACTCAGAGCCCTGCCAAGCTCCCTCCCTGCCCCCAGCTCACTGTGAACACCAGCACATGCCCAGCTTCTCCTTGCAAGAGTGGGAAGATGCACTGGATTTTCTCAAGGAGTGAGAAGTTTCTGCCTGAACTCTGAATGCAACAATTGGAATTAATTCAACTTTTACTGTCCCAACTATCCCAGACACCAACTTGCCAGTGAAGACATCGAATTTCTCCACAAGGCAGGCCCATTCCTTTTCAAACCAAGACTGTCTGTTACCTGCTTTTCTCATTTAGAAATCTTGGAAAAATAAAAAAAATTTTAAAAATTAAAAAATCACTACTCATCAGCCTCAGAGTTTGATGTGGTATAAATTGAAATGTCACTTCAGAGGCCCCTGTCAAAGCACTTCAGGAAGAAGGGCCCCAGCATTTGTGGCCTTTGCACCAGCTGCTGTCCATTTTGGGAAGGGTTTGAGATGGCTGGAATAGCCAGTGTCTTCCCACCATCCCTGCATTCAAGCCAGCGTCAAAAGTTCATCTGACAATTATGCCATCGAGAGGTGAAAAATAGTTTAAATTCCTTGGGCTGGGTTGTCTGGCAAGGGGATCCAAGTAAATCCCATCAGTTCATGGCAGAGTTGCTTGTCCAGAGGAGGAGGGGAACATTCCCTACACCACAGTCCATGATGGAGGGCAGGATCCACCCCCCCCGAGCCCTGGTGGTCTTGATCCAATTTGCAGTGACATAAAAAAATGCTCCAGCCATTGATAACAGTGCCAAGAGAGGGGCTTGAGCTAAAAGTAATTTGCACTTTTTCACAGGTTCTGAGGCTCAGCATGAATGAAGCAGGAAGGTAAGCAGAAAAGCAGAAAAATTTATGGGCTTGTGCTTGCAGGAAAGCAAACTGCAAGCCACATTTTCAAACTGGGAATCTGGGGAAGACCTCCAGAAGCCCCCCAAGGGTAACTAATCCAGTGTACCCTGCACTGCTGGGCAGGATGCTGCAAACCAGCTGGGTTATCTCAGGGTCACAAACCTGTTGAAGGCTGACAAAGCCAAGCCTGAACAGTCTGACCCCACTGCTGGAATGGCAGACAAGAACCAAATTGTTATACACACTTCCAGCTTTGTTTGGGAATCTGCCTCCACACAAAGCAATTCCTCCAAGCAGGCTGTTCACTAGTGTTTGGGAGCACAGGAACCTCCAGGTGCACTTGCTGCAGTAACACTGGGCACAGACACAGCCCTCCACCCCAGAAATGCCCTCACTCCTGCTCCTGCCCCACATGGCACCTCACTGAACAGTGCATCTTGCTTGAAATTCGAGTGTATGATGGCCCAGTCCCTCTGCCATCATCAGGACATCCCGTCAGCTCCCACAGGTTTTACACAGCTCTTCTACCCAGCCTGGAGGATGCTGACAGGAAACCCTTCAAGCCAGCTGGGCATGTGCTGGCTCCACCAAACCCAAGCCATCACCCTGCATTCCTCAGCATTTGGGGAGAAGCTCAGGTTTTCTTTATATCCCCAGTGAATAGAAAATTCTTTACATTCCAGACCTGTATAAGAGAGTCCTGCTCCTAATGAAGTTTTTCTACACTTCTCTTTCAATGTAGACAGCCAACAATCAACCTGAGCTATTGTCTTTCCAGCACTCAGGACTATTAGCATTTTAAATTATAAGCAATTACAGATGTGGCCACTGTTGTATCTCACAAGGCTGGACCTGTTTTGTTCCAGCTAATGGTGCCACTCCATTGACTTTCGAACAGGCTGGGGGGAATGAATTGCTGCAGTTTATTCCCATCCAGCTGACATTCCCGCCATGCCATCACTCACAAGCAGGGATCTGAACATCAGAAATGTAACCCACCACCCCAGACAGCCTTCAGACCTCAGAGGGGAGGTGGTGGAGAGGAGCCTTTCCACATCAAGGCTCAGCACTGACTCAATCTGCAAGCAGCAAGAGCCCCAACACCAAACTGATGGCTTACAGAGGTGAGTGGCACTTTAATTTCTGGCATACTAATCATGTTCTCAGGATGCTTGAGGGCTTTTCAGGGGTGGGGAGAAGAGGCAGGGATGTGATTTTCAATTTCAAGTAGCAGCATTCCCCTTGCTGGCACACCAAGCCCTGCTCTTACCTGTAGGCTCACCCAGGGTGGTTATTTGAACATCTTGGCAAACCAGGAGCTCCAACCCCGCAGCGTGCTTGGCTCAGTCCTCCTGCCTGCACCCAGGAAGACTGTGGTTTCCAAAGCAAGAGAGGACTCCACTGCCAACCAAAGCATCCCAACCCCAGAGCATGGTACAAGGGGTGCAGCCATGGTGAGCTCTGCCCCTCTAAGCCTCTCACTTCGCTCATGGGGTACATGGCAAGCAGCCACTCCATCAAAGCTTCATTTACTGTTCTTGGGCTGAGAGAAGAGGCAAATGGTCCACAAGACATTCAGGTGTAATGTGGGCTTGGTTGTCCATCAGAGCATCAGCTGGACTGGGCTCCACAGCCTCTTCCTAAACATGGGTCACAGGCAGGCAAAAGAGAAGAGAGAGATGCTACAGGGGGAAAAAAGTGGCCAGAAAATACAATGCAGCTTCTCAGTGAGAGTCTTTCCACAGCACTGGGAACTGTAGGCAGTGAAGGTAACCAGAACCACAGCAGTGGGACTTGGATTTAGTCTTTCAGTCTGCTCCATATTTTAGCAGCACAGGCTGCTCTGATTCCCAAACAGCCACAAAGTTCACTGTCCAGCAAACTAACTCCAAAACACATCACCTGGCTGTTCCTCTGCAGCAGCCAAGGAGGAAGAACAGCCCATGTGTGTCCCCGGGCAGGGGTAACCTGAGGTGATGGGCAGAGCTGGGCAGGACCCACAGCCCAGGCCCTGTGGCACAATGAATTTCTGGCCCGTCATTTCTAGGCTTAATCCAGAGGGAAGTGAGAAGAAGGAGCAGGTGTGGATAGGAATGTGGGAGCTTTCAGTTCCAAATTACAAAACAGTTGAGGATCAAGTATTTCCTCAGCAGACCAGGGAGTGAGGAAAACCTGAGGGCAGGACCTGCTTCTTGAAAGGCACTTTGTTCCCTCTGTTGCCTGGATGACAACTCCTCCTTTTCATATTTTGCTTTTCAGTTGTATTAATTATTAGATTTGGGCTATCCATAACACTGTTATGTCCTAGGAAATTCCTCACTGTTGTTGCAAAATGTAGCCAAAAAAATCAGGTATGTCTTCACTGCCTGAGAGAGGAACTTTGTGCACTTACCACAAACACTATTTTAATAAGAGCTGTAACTCCCCTCTGCCTCTGCTGCTTATTTAACCTATAACATTTTACATGCCTTTACTGAGCAGCTCTCTAGGCAGAACCAACCCCTTTTTTTTGGCAGGGAGGGCAGGCAGAGAAAAAGCCCTGGCTCTGCTGAGGCTCCCAGTGCACACATGGCTGCAGGTCACCCTTTCCTGCCCTCCAAAAGCTCTGGAGGGCAGGGGCAGCTCCTCACTGGGTGCCAGACCTCAACTATATTAGGCATTCTTGGTTTTGTGAGACTTTCCAATAATAAAGGAATATCAGTTGCTTGGGGGACACTTGAGCTGGAGTTTGGCACATATTCTGCCTCCATCACTCTCTAGCAGACAGAAAATTCAAGCCCTGCTGTATTTGGGGGCGTTGCTACCTAGAAAGTTTGTGTCTTGGCTGCCAAAAGGATGTCACTCCAAGCACCCACTGAGATCACTACCTAGGGGTGCTCTTGGGCAATTAGCATCATGTCTAGCACAGCAAGACCACCAGCAGTTCTGGCTCAGACCACTCCTGGCTTTCACTACATAAACTTTTTGCTGTAAAAAACCTTTTCATGAGAGGGGAACACAGAGCAGAAAACCTTTTCACCAGTTGTAAACAGAAACAGGTACAAACTGGCATGTACTGGACTACAGGGTGAAAAAAAAGTAACTAAAAAAAATAATTCATGCCTCACTTTTCTAGGGAAATGGCGTTAAAATCTAAGAGTTTGGTCACAGCACATCTATGGTTACAAAGCTACAGCTCTGATTTATACTGAGTCCAGTGCAGGCTAAACCAGGCCTTTGGGTGGAAATGGACATATTTGCTTTAGCACTCGGGTCACTCAGCAGGCCCCCAGCTTGGTAAGACACCAGCTGCTTCCATATCAAATGCTGTCCATGTGGTTAAAATTAGACTGATCCTATTTCTGGTGGGGTTTGGGCTGTACAGCCACTGTCCCCCTGTGTGTGGGCTCCTGGCAAAGGACAGGGCACTGCCTGGCACCGGCCTGGCACACGGGACTTTGTGGGAGCCCAAATGCCATGGATATTCATTTAAAATAACCTTTTCTCCTCCCTGGACATGGGGTATGGCACGTGTCACTGTCACAAGAGCTTCAACAGTCCTGTCTTGAGGCTTCCTGGAGACAGACAACAACCATCAGAGCAGGGGTGCATTTATTCTTCATCTAGGAAACATCTGTGCAAGTGATTTCATTTTTATGCGTCGCTTTTTGCCAGCCCAATTTTCTCTGAAATGGCTTGGGGTTTGTAAAATTATTTCCCTATAAAAAGCTTCCTTTGACTGTACAGTGACAGATTAATTTAGGCAACTTGAACAATGAAGGTTTGGGGAATTAGCACTTTTAACTGCTTCACAGTCCACAGTTCTACAAACATGCCTCTAAAGTGCTTAGCAATATTCTGATTATTTGCACTTTTGGAAGGCATGATTAAAATGCATGATTTCTGTGTCCAAGCTCCAAGGCTGGAGTATTTTTCTTTACCATGTTTCACAGTGCAACAGGTCCCTGCTTTGAGGTTCATGGTGACATGGGACACATGCAGTGGGCTGAGTGCTCTGACCACTGCAGTTCCTCCAGGCTCGATGATGTGCTGCACTCTGGCTCCCAGCAGTTGCATAATTACACTGATGAATCAGAGCTCTTGGTGTAGACTCAAATTCTCTTTTAGATGCTAAAGCTGCCCCAGCTTCTCTGGTAAAGAGATCAGAGATAGGACCCGGACCAGGCACAGGACAGAGAGCAAGTATTTAGGAAACTCCAGCCTTGCCCCCCTGCACAGCAGCCCTCCAGCCTCTGCAAGACCCACACAAGGCCAAAATGACTGAAAACACGCTCCTGGTGTTGGCATAGTGCCAGCTTCCCCCCTCTTCCCCCACTGCCACCCTTCACACAGCACTAACAACCTGCTCTAGCATGACTTTAAAGTCACCTGAAAAAATTCTGCTGCTCAGGGGGCAGCAGAGGGAAGAGCTTTGCTCCAGCATGGGCAGGAGGTGGCCAAAGACCCCATCCCAGGCTGGGACAGCCCACAGCGTGGCACACACAGGGAGGGCCCTCCTTGGTGGCCCAGACAGACATTTGCTCTCAGGAGGCCACTGAGCTAAAAGCATCTCCTGGCATGTCAGGGACACTGGAGACAAGAGAGCTTTAGAGGGCTTTAAATAGCACCCCCCACAGCAAGGAGACACCGGGAGATCCTGGGCCCTTGTCTGATTGTGCATGGTCAGATCTCACCCACTGACTTTGCTCCAGCCATGGAAGAGCTGGCACTGCCCATCTCAGGTGATGGTGGGGTTGAACAGCACAAGGCTTTTAGGTCAGAATCCACTGATGGGAGGGGTTGGGTAACCTGGAGGATTGTGTGCTGCTGCTCCTGTGCATGGGGTCCCCTGCCTGGGGCACAGGCTGGAAGAAGCTCCCGTGGTGCACAACAGTCACTCACCTGTGTGTTCACTGCAGCAACAGCAGGGGCAGCTCAGCGGCATCAAGTGCACTGGGACAAGAGGGCAGGCAGGCTCAGGAGCTTTAGTCCATCTCTGGATCCACCAGCTTTGATGACATCAGGTTGATATGTTCGAAGCATCAGACCACCAGTCAGTAACCACCTGTGTGACAGGAGATGTCAGAAGCTCCAGCTGCTTTTCATAGAACTTCAGAGAAAAATATTACACAGGCTCTGCAAAAACTACCCCAGATTCCTATTTGCTTCTGAGGGCAACTTGGCTGTGGCTGTCAGTCTTAAAGACGCCCCATGTGAATGTGTTCCCATCTAAGGATATACTTTCTCTTTATTTCTATTCAAAACAATTAAAATTAGATGAGTAAAAGCACAAGGGTTTGGGACAGAAAAAGCTCTTTTTCCATTTTGGTAACTACTGGTATGGTAAAGACATCCTGTGCTATGTTGGATGCTGTCAGGTTACGATTCCTACAGTGCTGTCCACAAAACTTCCTTTCTTCTGGAGGAGGGACACACGTAAGTGGTGTGGCCCTTGGCCAGCAGAGATCAGAACTCACTGCCTTCTGTGGAAAGTGCCAACGTAACAGCAAAACAGCGAGTCATCCCTGGGGCTCCAGATAGCAAAGCCGTGAGTCACACCCAGCTACACGAGCCTGATCTCCTGAGCCTGCTGGAATGACAGCCACCTCCTTGGCAGGTGTGCCCCCCATGCAGAAGGGGCTGCCCAGGCTCACCCTCCTCTTTGGCTCCGTTAACTTAATCCTTCTGCTGATGCACAGCAGAGCCATTGCTGGATCACGTGCAGAGGTTCTCTCACTCTCTGGCTGAATGGTGCACTGGCATGTTTTATACCTTAAAAAAAAAACTATTGGTTTTTGTATTGTGGCTGGGGCTCTGTCTCGTTATTCACTGCAGGTATGCATGGAGGAAGGAGGAAAGCATCCTCCAGCAGCGTGCAGTGAGAGGGAGGGCTGGAATTTGATTGATGCCTTGCTCACACACAGCCTGGGTTGTACAGGCTGGAGGAGGAACTGATGGCTCAGATGGCTCACGGATTTGTACCTGACTGGTGCAGCCCAGCTTTGCCCCAGTGCACCTGCTCAGCATTAACACAGAATTCCTAGGAAGTGTTCCATGAGGCAGAGGGCCTGTGGATGTTTCCCCTTAGCTCTCAGGAAAGAATTTAGTCTAGCTTTGTTATAGCATCCTAACTGCAGAAATAGCATTTCCAGGTTCTTGAAATAACACTCTTTCCATGGCACTGAATACTTGTCCTTAGGGTTCAGATAAAGACCCCCAGCCCCCACCAAAGGCACCCACTGGGATGTGCCTGTGCAGAAGGAATGCCAAAGGCACACACAGCACGGGCAGCAGAGGGCACACAGGGGGCACAGGATGCCCAGGGACTCCTCAAACACTGTTGCCTTTACTCTCCCCTGCCTGCACTCTCGAGGTTACAGCCACAGGCACCACAGCCTTCATGCACTGCACACCCCAGGGCCTGCAGTGCTCACGTGTCAGGCAGCCTGGGCTCAAAATCCTTCTACATCTCTATAAAGCTCTGGCATGCAAAGAAGTGGGGCAGGGTTGGAGGTTTTTTTATAGTGAAGAAAGGAAGCAAATTACCAGGATTTCTGCTTGACATGAACCTACTTACTTTAACAAGTATGGAGGCTCATGGTTTCAAGTGGAAGCTTAGCATCTCTTAAAATAAGCTCTTAATGTCGGTGCTTAAAAGGGGATTTAGTCTCTTGGTTCTAGGAACTCCAGTTTGACTCAAGTGTCCAATATCTGTCGGCAGTTCAGCTGTTATCCAAATAAGGCGAGGGAAAGCCAGGATTTTCCAGCCCTGAGAAACAGCTGTACTCAGAAGAGGCATGTAATACAAGGGATAAAATTAATTCCCTCTCAGCGCTGTGAGCCGCTCCCAGCCGCTGGATGCAGAGCCCGTCCCTCCCAGCCTGTCCCTCAGGGCCGCTGGGGACACTGCAGAGCCTCTCACTAGGCGGCCCCCGAGCCCTGCCAGCACCTCTGCTCCCCTCCCAGGGCACCTGCAGGGCACCCAAAAGGTGATTTGAAGGGAGACATATTGATGCCCCATCTCTCCACTGGCACTTGGAAGTGGGACGTGTCCCCATGAGCAGAAACTCCCCAAGGACCTGCACCCCACAGGGTGTGATTGCAGACACTCACCATCTCATCAGGGATGTGCCTTAATTCATTCCAAAATTAAACTTTCTACTGTGGTCTGTCCTATATTAAGGCTACTGTTGCCCAAATGCCGAATTCTCAGTGCCGACACTTTTCTTTTTCTCTGTAAAATGGACAAACTGATCTCAAACTCAGCAAAGACTTTGAGGCACGGAACACAGGACACACATTTCAGCAGTCCTGCTGTTCTCCATGCTTGACATTCTTTGCTAACTCCAGAGGGAGCCTGTCCTTGAAACCCAGTGCACGTTCCCCCCTTCCCAAACACGTGTGAAACGCCCACAGGAGTGGCAGACACAAGTTTTGAGAGGCAGATCTCCAACCTGCTTGATGGGAGGCATTAAAAACTGAATTCATAGAAAATAAGCCTCTGAAATCATGCTCTCTCTGGTCCTACATGTTCTGAAAATATGCTACAAAAAATGGTCTTTGAAACATACTCGGTGTCCAGCTGCGTTTCTACAATTTAGAAAGACTCTCAGCAAGCCTCACATCCAACCAGGATTCTGCAGCTTCTGTGAATACCTTATCAATGGCTACAATAACCTCTTACAGCTATTTGATTATTTTCAGAATGTCCCAGCTGATGCAAACCTGCCCCACATCCCACCTGAAGAGCAGTTCATTTTAAGAAATCTTTCCACAAATCACAAATTTCTCCACAATCCAACAGGTCCTCTCAGGATCCTTGCGGTGTAGGAAGGGAAACAAGTAAAATCACTTCTTTTCTCACTTCCTACAGAAGTCTGGTTATTCACACCCCAGGAGCAACAGAGAAGTCACGTTCTAGTCACATATTCACACCACCAAGTAACTCACAAGTGGAAAACTGTCTGCTGAAGTGGTGACACCTTCCCTGTTTAGCCATATGGCACAGACGAAATACAGGTCCAGACAGAACTTTCTCCAGCCCACTGCCTCTGGGAAAGCCTCACTCCTTGCAGACCTATGTTCATATCACTGTTAAGCCCTACAGAGCAGTGCCATAAGATATCCAAGTGTCTAGCACACCCTCCCAAAGCTTGGACACGTCTCTGAGAATGAGTAGCACCATCAGGTACATGCAGATGGCTTCCAAAATGGATCACTTTTGAATTGACTGAAGGTTGTTATCCCACATATCTCCTTGAGCCTAAGACATGCTGGTACATTAACATGATGATGTGCAGTCTAGCTCTGCCTCACTTCTAAGTGTAATATTTTACACACACTCTTTGCAATGCAGTGTATTTCAGGTCCAGCAGATGCTCGTCTTGTTCCTAAAACAGATTTAATGTGTTTTCCATTATCTAAACACCTGGCAAAAGGGCTCCATGCAGCTTTAATACTTTCCTACCCCTATGTTAAATTTGTCCTAGTGTTGCATATAGCATAATTCTGCAGCCATGTCAACTATTCAGGTAATTCCAGAATGTCGTCATTATGGTTTGTGTCAACAGCATGATCTGTATGTACCTTGTAATCATTCTGGTGTTGGGTTGCAAAGGTCCTTGGACTCTTCATTTGGCTGAGTCTAATTCCGTCCACTTCACAAAGCTCTAGAGTTACACTAAGTAAAGGTTGACATTTACATGAGACACTGGGACTGCTGCAATGACTCACCAAGGTAAAATCTTGGCTAGATATTCTTTCAAGGGCATAAATTGTATGGTGATGACTTTTCATAGATTCATTAAATCACAGAGTGGTTTGGGTTGGAAGGGACCTTAAAGCTTATCTTGTTCCAACCCCCTGCCATGGACAAGGACACCTTCCACTATCCCAGGTTGCTCCAAGTCCTGTCCAACCTGGCCTTGGACACTTCCAGGGATGGGGCAGCCACAGCTTCTGTTGGCACCCTGTGCCAGGGCCTGCCCACCCTCACAGAGGAGAAGATCTGCTGACCTGCTGTACAGAGTCTCTTTGCTGAGCAAGGCAAACAGGGACAGAGGGGCATGTCACACACATTGCTCAGCAGGACATGGGATCAGGATCCCAGGAGTCTGAGAACAGACAGATACAGAAACCTGGAGCATCACTCATAAAGTAAAGGAGATACGTCAGAGAGAAAACAGATATCTCAGAGGGACCTTCCAGTGTCTCCTTGGAAGATGAATGACCTCCTCTCATTTTTACTGCTAAGCTGGACAGCCACACACAGAGGACAGCTTTGCCCTGGCACAGGAGCCCACTGTTTCCATCACGTGAAACCAATTAGCAGTAGCAGGGCTGGTCAGCACTGCAGCCAATGCCCAAATGCTCTCAGGACATTTACTCTCCCAAATTCACTCTGCCCTTTAAAGTAGCACCAATCAATTCAGCATGCTTGAAAGTCTCCTGCTTTACTAAGTATACTAAGCCACAATACCACTAGGTCTCAACCAAAATCAGGAAATCCAGACTAAAACAGTGATTGTTCCTGCAATGAAGGTCATAAGCCTTTTATCTGTTCCCATAACTCTCCTTTGCCCAAATCCAGTATTAACAGCGAGAGCATCCAAAACACTCACAAGAAACCAACAGTGAAATGGAAAGATCACACAATAGGAGATGAGAACACAGCATCTAACATGAACCAGGTGTGTGAAAGATGAGATTGAATACAAACAGGAACCTGGATTTCCAAGCACAGATTTCCCAGTGATGGGGTCTCCTCTCAGCTGAACTCACAGGATCTGCTCCCAGAAGAGGTCAAGCCCAGCCTTTCTCAAGCCTGGCAGCTGCAGCAGCCCATGTGTGGCTGCCTGTATTTACTGTATGAGCACCGACTGCCTGGTGTGTTGCAGGGCATCAGTCCAGGTATACTTGCAACTCTGAAGCCACCATCTCTGGCCATGGCCTCTGCCACGTCAGAAGGTCTTAGCAGTCATCATCACATCGAGGAACTAATGCCATGCAACTGAGTAACTGCCCTGAGCACAAATTCATCAGCTAGTGCTATTCCTGCTTAGTGCTAAAGTTCAGTGCCCCTTTTATCATGCTGGAAACTTGTCAGGGGCTGTTTTAATTTGGTTCAGTAGAGCAACCTCTCTCCAAGATGTCCCTTCTCACTACAGACACAGCTCATCCAACCCTTGTGAGGAGCTGCCAGCAGGACCTCACTGTGCCTTAAACCACACACTGCCACAGTCCCTGCTGACCACTTCACATCCTCTTACCAAGGGGAACCTCTGTGCATTCTGATCACGTGTTGCCTGATTCCACACTGATCATGGCTTGGAAAAAGAGTAGAACATGAAGAATGATGACAGCTCTATGGAGAATGAAGCCCTCTGTGGTACAGAAAAAAGGGGGTGATGATCCTCCAATGCAGCTTTGTTGATGCTGCCTCAGGCACATGGAACAATCCTTAAAGCAGACATGACAGCCCAGGAACTCCTTTCATAATCTGCACATCTGATTTTTCATCAGCCTTTTTCTCTGGAGGTGAAACAGTAAAAACAAATCATCCAGTTGTACAGGTCCTGAAAACTGACTATCCCAGCTGTGACCTGAGAGACTGGAAGGCGTCCCTGCAACCAGCATCCCAGGAATCTGTGCTGCAGTCCAGCAGGATTGCTTTGCCCTGGGAACCCAGGGCAACTCAATAACATTGGCTTCCCAGGCTCTGCTCCCACACCCAAGGGTCTGGGATGATCCAGCAGCCATTGCATCATGGCACAGCCCTGGTGGTGGCCTCGTGGTGTAACCTTGGACAGGAGCCACCCTCGAACTGCTTGAGAGATACTTATAAATCAAGAGCAACAAACAGAACGATGAAGGCCACGGGTGGTCCAAGCACATGGGTAACTGCTCAGAGCCCAGGGCCACACACTGCAGGCTTGAAAGGGACACACAGGGACATGTTCTCATTTCAACCAGGCAAATCCAACCAGACTGCAAAATATCCATCACTGTAATCAGGTGTGACTGTTTTGGAGACTGATAGAAAGCAGAAAAGAGAGAGGACAGAACTCAAATAAATTATTTGGACTAAAGAGCTGTGCAAAGGCTCTGAGGAGTTCAGACACATTGACTGATTTTATTTGATAAGATGGATCATTTGCAGCCTACTGACATCTTCAAGGCAACTATATCCTACTCTGTAGAGGTATCTCCATATGTCTATACCAGGTACTCATTTGTAACTCTACAAATACGACCCCAAGACAGGGTGACATCCCAGGATTGCAGTTACTCTACCTAATGTCTTCCAAATGCTGTAGATCCCAAACAATATCACATGAAACAGGAAGCAACAAGTGTAGCACCCAAACTCTGAAAAAACACATATGTTTTTCTGACCTAGAGCACTGTCAGGGTGCAGAAGAGCAAGTGCAGCCTTAAAGAGAGTCAAGGTGCCAAGCCATGAGCCCTCACATCTGGTTCTTCACAGACTGCAAACACAAAGGCAATGGTTCAGGCAAGCAGCCCACGAGGGAACATCACAGGAGCCTTAGCAACTGATCCTTAAACAGCCAAAACCAGCCCTGTAACCATCTGCCAATGCCTTCAGGTGCTGTCTGTGTGGCCACAGACACAGACAGGCACAAAGGACTTGGCAGTGCTACATCAGTTACCAGACACACAGAACGTGATGCCGCAGGACCCGGAGTGGGAGAGGGGGAAAGCTGGATTAGTGGATGGGAACACAAATGCCAGGGTGCCCTCCAGCAAGGCAGCAGCTCACGAGGATTGCATGGCAGCAAGCAGAGCAGCAGGGTGCACACACAGCTCCTGCAGCCAGCAGAACACCAGCGCAGCCATTTCCATGCTTCTCCTTGAGGGCACACCAGGTTCCAGCCCAGCCTTTGTCCTGACACAGCTGGGCCCAGGAGAAGCAGGATCATCAGCCTGCAGCCCTCCAGCAAGGAAAATCCTTCTTGCCATAGTAAGAGGGAAGCAAAGATGAAATCTGTAAACCTTTTCTTACCACAATGAACTACTAACATCTCAGTAACTACTTTTTCTGTGTCAATCCATTATGCTGCACTCATTATGCAGAGGGACCTGGCACCTGGTTTATGAGGTACCCTTTTCACTTCTGCTAAAATAACAAGGGGTTTCTTTAGACTCTTCCACCCAAATGCAGGAAAACCCTAACTCCACCACGGAGCCAGGTTTCAGAGGTGACTTGGGTCTTTTACAGAGGTCCATATCAATAATCTTGATTAAGTATCTCTGTGTTCTGGAGCCTACTCTCAAATACTCAGGATGCTTCTATTTTCTCTGGCACCTGTTCCCTAATCAGCCTGTGTTCAGTTCACAAAACAGAGTCATCTCTGTGTTGTATGGAAAAGGAGACAGTCCTAAACTCACATTGCTTTATGTTTGTCTCTCCAGCTTCTTAGGCTGAATCCAAAGGCTTAAGCCTCCTTTCAAGTCTCAGCATCCTGCCAGGGCCAGAGGAATGTCACAGTAAGTGTAAACGTTATTGGATCTGGTATATTTGTCCTCTCAAATCTCTGTTTCCATCCTGCCTTGTCTGTTTTCACACACACACACACCAGGAAGAAGCAGAAAGCCACCAGTGTTTGCTGTCCTCGGGTTCCTCAGCCAGTGCAGTCTGGAGCAGGCAGAGTTGCACCACTTTGTTTCAGCCTTATCTGCTGGCCTTCAAAGAGCAGGTTACACACGTTTTAAATTATTATTTACAGCATTCTAGAAATCTTTTGCAAGGATCAGCTCAAGCTCATCTTCAGCAAGTGACTAACAGGGAAGGGTCATCCTGAACATCAAGATCCAGACCCCAAGCTCTGGAAAAGGCCTTTCTGGCTTGGAATATTTCCTAGGCAGAATTGCCAGGAGAATTGATGGAGCAGGTGACAGGCAGGGAAATGCTCAAGGAGCTGCCACACCGTTACACTTCAAAGACTCACTTCAGAACAGATAGTTGGTTTAGAACACACACTTGGCCAAGAGCTGGGGAAGTCAGAACACCCAGAGTCGCATCTTAACTCAGGCTGGGAGGGAAAGAGCTGATAACTTGGGCTACTGCAGATAAAAGGTCATTTAAAAAAGACCAGTGTCACAACAAAACAAACCCAAACACTTCTGTAGCACATTTGTATACAACACACATGGCTCCAAAGCTAAATGAGACAGATGGGAGTGCACATCAACACTCCACCAGGGCACAAGGGCACATCTTGCACTGCAAATATTTGACCATCTTCAAACTGCCTTTCTTGCTTACTCAGAAGCCTTCTTGTAACCCTATTGTCAGCTGAACTTTCAAGCAGGATGGCAGGAGAGAGTGCCAAAGATCCTGCTCATTTCTCTGCATTCAGCTTTACTGCAGCAACCACATAAACCACACAAGCCAGGATGTGCCAGACCTGGGATCAACTAAACCAGGTCAGGATCTTTGTAGAAGGGGGCAGCTACTGGCAAGCAGCTCTGACCTTCACACAGAGGCTTCAAGAGATGGGCAAGAAATTACTTTAAAGCTCTGAGCAACATTTACTGCTTATCAGCCCCTCTTCCTGCTGCCTTGGTGTTCACAGGCTGAGGAGTTATTTATTTCCTCTTGAAGCACTTGAATAGAGACTCACCCTGGGGTATTTCTTAGCATGGGACGTGAGCAACAGATAAAACACTCTGGGTCTTCTTCTCTTTCAAAGTAAAGCACCAGCAACACAGCCTGGTTTCTGCATATGGAAAATTCAAGCTATAAAAATGAGTTTTCTTTGCCCTCCAGATGCAGAGCCCCTCGGGGAGCCTGACTGGGTCTGCCTATGGGAGCACACCTGTGTTCACAAAGGTAAGAGCATGGGTTGTCTCAACAGCAAAGCTTGTCCTGCAACCAGCAGCAGATTTTGAGTTTCTTGTTCCATCAGAAGCTGTTTCTAGGCTGAAACATTTGTTCATTTACAATTCAAAAAAGCCAACATACTTCATTAGTGCTCATATCAAACTAAGACCTGAATTGGTAAACCAGACAGACAGAAAGACAGAATGTGAATTCACACAGACTTATGTGAATTCATCTCATATGTTTCCTGCAAAGGAGGCTGAAGTGGAAACCTCCCATAGTAACTTCTGTTATTATGTTACATCTGCTGGAATGGATGTTTTTATCCTGCATTTGCCTCTTATTTAACTGCACAAGCAAGGCTTTAATGAGCACTGGTTTACTGGGGAAAAAACCTCCACTCACAACCCATTGCAAATGCATTTAGAATTAAATCAACTCTTGTAAGTGAAATAAAAACACGGGCACGAGAACACCTTCCTCACTCAGGGGTGTGTCATTTCCTAACGATTTCTTCCATGGGGCAATACTTAGATCAGACATTTAATACAAATATCTTCTCCTCTAGGGTCTACAAAACATAAGGGCTACGAAGGGTCAGCTGGTGGTGTTTGAGTGTCGTGTCCACGCCACCCCCACCCTGCAGGTTCACTGGTACCGGGAGTACGACCAGATCAGGGACTCTGCTGATTTCCGGATCCTGCGCAAAAGTGGGTGCTGCTGCATCTGCTCCATGGGCAGTGATAAGACAGGAAGGAGAACTGCTGTGAAAAGCAGGAGGTTGGACATGTTCACAGAGGCAGAGTGAGGTTTATGAGGATCAGATGACCCCGAGTCAGCAGCTGTGCAGAGTCTGCACTTCCTCTGGCAGTGCTGAGAGGGTCGGGCACAACGGGAGCAGATTCCACGCTGTTAGTTATTAATGGCAGCACTGCTGAGCCATGGAGGCTTTGTCACTGTGCATTAGAACTACTGATTAACTCAGGGGAAAAAAAATATATGTAACCTCATTTTGAACAATTTCTGATACTCCCAGGCGTGAGGTCAGAGCTCCAATGAGCCAAATTCACAGCAACCAACCCCAAAGTCAGTGGAGCTCTTTCTCTGTCACCTCATGGGGACATGTTTGTACCATCAGGTTCCCCAGCCAAGCCTGAGCTTTCCCTGCCTGGGTGGTATTTCTCTTGATGGACACAAAGGGAGATGGTTCCTCTGTAATCAAGGTGACAGCTGAAGTGGGGAAGGGGGTGAGGGCTGAAGGGCTATTTTCCATTCTGGCCTTATAACCATTTGATTTTTTTCTCTCTTCTTTCAAGCAGAGGCTTGTTCATCAGCTGTTCCTGGTAAGTACATTGTGCATTTTGTGCTGGACATTTCACCAGTTATTTACCTCACACTCAGTATTTCCCACAAGATCAAACAATAACATCCAAAGGGTGGTCAGAAAACAACACTCAGAGTCAGGCCAAGAGCTTTCAAGTTCTCACTTTTGACACAAACACCCAGAAAGACCTGAGTTTTCCCACAACACAATGAAAAAATATCGACCCTCTTTGATTAAGTCAATGAAGAATATAAGGGAAAACATATCAACCATTTTGACTTATAATCTGTTATGGGGTTTAAACAAGTGCAAGAGAAGACTGAATTTAGCTAAAAACAAAAACAAACAAACAAAAAAAAGAAACAAAAAACCACCAAAACCAAACAAACAAATTACACTCCTAGAAAACCACACTACAAAAACGTGTTCATTAATATCACAGGAAGAACGAGTCTTCCTTCACTGTTTGATCCTTCTGAATCCCTTAACTTCCCATGCCCTGTACATCACTTTTTTGCACTTTACTGATGCCAAACCTAACCCTAACCCATCACTAAGTAACAGTCCTCCTACAGGGACCAATCCCTACAGGTTAACATTTGGCTCTTTGGTACAACAGCATGCCTGAATTTGTTATTTCAGAGGAAGTCTGCACCCTGGTTATTACAGAAGCTTTTCCAGAAGACTCTGGAATATTTAAATGTGTTGCTGAAAATGAATTTGGGTCTGCAGCATCCAGTGCACATCTCTCTGTTTCGCCAGGTAAGCACATGGATTGCTGTGTTGAACAACTAGGCACAAAAGAATTTGCTGCTGCTCAGCATCAGGCAGAGTCACAGATATTTGCCAAGCAGAGGCCAGAAACAAACAATATTTTAGGCTCAAGAGAAGTGCCCCAAAAGACACAATGTGCTTGAGTACCTCTCAAAGCTGGTTGCATGATGTTTTGTGTTTCTCCTTTTAGTCAAGAATGACAAGGTGGAGATGGTGTCCCCTCTCATAGAGCAGTCTCATCCCTGAGGTTCATCCCTTCAGGGATTCCAGCTTGGCCCGACACACTGGCTGTGTCTATACCTGGTTTATTGGAACACCTGAGCTGCTTGGCTTGTGCTGAAAGCCACCTGCAAAGAGACCAGCACCTTGCACGTACCCAAAGCTCCCCAGCCCAGGGGAGAAGTCACGTTTGGCTGATGCAGGTGCCAGTGCAGGCAGAGTCCAGGCAGGCTGAGCTCCCACCCACCTGCTCAGACACCCCAGTGTCCCTCCCCCTCTTACTGCATGTGCTGTACTGGTGAACACCCACTGCTTCCTACTGATTTGGGGGCAATTCTACTTCCATGTCCTGTGGGGAGAGGCTGAGGGAGCTGGGGATGTTCAGCCTGGAGAAGAGGAGGCTCAGAGGTGACCTCAGCACTGTCTGGAACTGCCTGAAGGGAAGTTCTGGCCAGGTGGGGGTTGGTCTCTTCTCCCAGGCACTCAGCAATAGGACAAGGGGGCACGGGGGGCTCAAGCTCTGCCAGGGCAAATTGAAGTTGGAGAGCAGAAAAAGATTCTTTGCAGAGAGAGTGCTCAGGGATTGGAATGGGCTGCCCAGAGAGGGGGTGGATTCCTCATCCCTGGAGGTTTTTCACCTGAGCTTGGCCGTGGCACTGAGTGCCATGATCTGGTAAAGGGACTGGAGTTGGCCCAAGGGTTGGACTTGATGACCTCAGAGGCCTTTTCCAACCCAATCCATTCTATGATTCCAGGAGCAAAAGAGCTGGAGAGCTTTGCAGGTGCTGCCCATAGACCAGCTGTGCCAGTGCCCATGAAGAAACCCACCTTCCCCAGGAACAGCCCAGCAGGAGCCAAGGACCGAGGGGCATCTGGCCTCCCACTCTACAGCCCAGAGAGCCCAGGGCTGGGCAGCCAAGCAGCAGCCACCACCTTTGGGCAGGTGAACTCCAACAACCAAGCCGAAGATTTTCATGGAGCTTATGAAAAGTCACCTCAGGCTTCACCTCTGCGGTAAGGCAAAGATAAAATCACATCCCTGGGTTAGTTGTTTATGACACTTAGGGCATGAACTCTCTTGTGGCGCCAGCAGTACAGCTGCAAAGCTCCAGTGTCCCTTACCCTGACAGGGGAACAGGCCCATGCAGTCACCTGAGCTGTTTGTCACACCAATGGCAATGTGTCACACCAGCCCAGATACAGCACAGCAAAGACTCCATTTGACAAAGTATTTCATTACCTAAAGGCCCAGGTAAGTGCCTGCTGGCATTGTCAGAAGGTAATTTCAAAGTATCACCCACAATAATTAGCTGCTAGAAGACCTTTGGCAGTGCATGAGGTAAAGATCACAATACCTGGGAAATCTCAAGGCACAGTTCTGTTGTCACCTCCTTCCTCTGTAGCCTTGGCCAAGTGGCAGCACCTCATGTTTCTGTTGCCTGTCCTGAAAGCCAGCAGTAAAACTCGAGGTGCTGGTAGCACAGTGCAGACAGTCCCTGCATAGCACTCTGTGGAGGGGAAATACTGAAACAGTGACCCACTTGCTGGAATGAAAACTGTCCCACGGCATGGCAGGGACTCTCCCCACTCAGGAGATGGAGATTTCACCCCAGTAATCAAGTGCTCCATCTTATAACAAGACTTGATCCAATCTCCACCCCAAATTCAGCTCCCGAGTTGCTGTAAACTTATTTCATGACCAGTTACCCTGTTTGACTGTTCCAGGGAAGCAAAACAAGTCAGAACACACACACTGGCCATTCCATCCCCATTCCTGTAGTGTTTCTCGGGGGTTTATAGGCAGAAGGATGACCTGAAAGGGTGACAGTTCAGTTCAGACACCCAAGCCCAGCAGAGGAGTTTCCTCAGTGCTGTTTGTGGCAGTGAGAGCTCCGAGGCAGACGTGTGCCCCTTGTCCCAGCTGAATGCCAGCCTGGGACTGCAGTGATCCTGTTACAGCCTGTGGAAATGGCTCTCCATGACAGAGAGCACTCCCTGTGTTACAGATTATTTTTGGATGTGCTCAGAGACTTTAACTAAACCAGTTATTTCAACAACTCTGAACGCCCTCCTCCCATGTTCCTTACAGGAGGGGCCATATTTCAATATGGATTTATCCATGCACAGGAATTATTTGGCTAAATCACTGAGTAGAAATGGGTTTGCTTCAATAGCCTGCAGACCACTAAGAGGAGGCTCTCAGTTTGGCTTCAAGCCCTTCCATGAAATCCAGGCTTGCTCCAGGGAAATCAGCTGGGACACTAAGCAGATCCCACTGCATGAAGGGATATAACATGCCATCAAATTCAGCCATGTAATAGCCTTTTTAAATGTAGCTTATATAAAACATTAACTAGTGTGTAGAGCTGCAGAGTGCTTTTCTTCACAGCAGTGCTGAACCAGACTTTGAGCACATCTCAAGATACAGAGAGAACCCACTAAAACTTCTAGAGGCATTGAAATATCTTCTAAGCCTACAGACTTACTGCCACGTGCTTAGAAACATCATTATGAATGGGGGACAGCACTGTAAATGTTGCTGTTACCTCAAACTCAGCAATCATGGGTAATGACTGGCTGTAAAATAGCTGTCTTTTTAGTCAGGCTTAGCATGTAACCCCCTCATGTAGCATATGTGGTTGCAACTGTATTACCAAAGGCAAATACCAACAAAGGCAGGGGTGACAGAACAAAACTATCACTGGGAATAACTACAAAATGAATGAAATCTTGTACTCTTACTTCTCCCACTCAATGCATTGCAACAGCCACTCCACAACAGCCAGAAAATGCAACTCAAGAAGGCTGTCACTGCTCCTTCCTGAGCCCTTTATACCTGCAGCTTACAATGTGTCCTTCTCTACAGCCTTAAAGAACCAGAACAAAATCTATGCTGATTATTAACTTCAGTAAAGGAACTTAATCCAAGCAAAAGAAGAGGCTTCAGCCACTAACTATACTGATAGATCCTTTAAGTAGCTTTTAAGTGTCCTTTATAAATAAGAGAAATATTCTTAACTCTTTTTCTACACATTTTTTGCTATATGACTCAAGCAACTGAGGAGAACCCAATCAGTCCCAGCAGGTCACCATTCTTAGAAAGTGAGCTGAAGCAGGACAGAAAAGCTGGTTTCCAACACCTCGCAGTGCTGCTCACAGCACTATTAAGTTACTTGGCACAGGCAGTGAGATTTAGTCCTCTCCTTTTACCAGTTCAGCTTCCAGTTCTTTCTTTTTTGCCCCCCTACCTTCAGGATCTCACGTTTTTCTGTTCCTTCTCTTTCTCACAAGTCGTCCCAGTTGTGTCCAGTGTTTTAAGTGTATAAAGCTGTCCTTACACTGATGCCTTGCAGCCAACCTTGGCTCAGCAATGAGCATCCTGCACCCTCCCTGAAGTGGTGGGGAGCCTGTCTGAGCACACAGCCCGACCTTTACCACGCTCACAGCCTCCTGCAGGGCAAAGGATCATCCTACCTTTTAATTTTTTAAGTGCAAACTACTGATTTTTAATTTTGTATTTCTTACTTAAAAAGCAAATAACTTCTCCAACAACTAGGGGCACACTCCTTCCTTAACCACTTTCCTGAAGAGGAATTTAAATAAATTAGCGCTCAATTAACACCTGCTACGTGAGTTTTAGTTCAGAAACGCTGAGCCGATGTTTAAATACGAACACTAAATGTGGATTAACCTTTTGAAGATCGCTGTGCTGACAGACTCGTGGGCACAGCGAAGGAGAGGAGGCGGCTGAGCCCACACTCACTGCGGCACTTTCTGGCTTAGGGTGCTTTTAAACAATAGGTGAGAGTTGCCAAAGTATAATTAAGATACTTAAAACACTGTAATGTTAATTTAAGATGTAATTATGCATTGAAACTGTTGATTAAAGGGATACAAATCACCTAATCCGCCAGCAGGATCTGTTCCTGTGCTGGTGAAAACACCACAGCTGCATTTTTGTAATCCATGTAGATGGCTGTAATAATAAACACAAACAGCAGAGCATTAACATTTAACATATTCTTATCATATATTATTTTTGTAAGTCTAGTTTTGTCCCTCGGTTTATGACTGTTCGGACACATCCCCGAGCGGTGCCGCTGCTCCTGGCTGGTCGCCCTGGGGCTGGGGCAGGTGGCCCTGGGCACGGAGCGCGGGCTCGCTCGAGTCTGTGCCTGGGGGCACTTAAACCACGTTCAAACCTGGCTCTCGAGTATCTGTTGCCTTAAAAGCAGTACCAGGTGTTATGAGTACAGACACAATTAGCTACAACCATTTAGTAAATTAATTAAGCAAGGAATTCAGAATCATAGAGTGATTTCGGCTGGAAGGTACCTTATAGATCATCCAGTTCCACCCCCTGCCATGGGCAGGGACACCTTCCACCAGCCCAGGTTGCTCCAAGCCCTGTCCAACCTGGCCTTGGACGCTTCCAGGGATGGGGCAGCCACAGCTACCCTGGGCAACAATTTCATTGGGATAACGAAGTGAGGATTAGGGACGTTAAAGCATATTGAGCAGCTTTTCCTCGCTTGCTCCCTAACGGTGTTACGGGCAGAAAACCTGGTTTTGTATTCAAAAGCCGTCGACTTGTTGAGTTCTCCCCGTCCTGAGCGAGGGGCGCTCTCGGGAGCGGCAGCGCTGAGATGCGGCCGCTTCTCCCCGGGGCCGGCCGGGGACAGCGGGAACAGGCAGCTCCTGCCCACCTCCATCCCCGGAGCTGCCGGGGCAGTCCCTACACCCGGAGCGGGGCCGGGAGCGGGGTCAGACCCGGGGCAGCGGCAGGATCGAGGCGCGGGGGCCGGGAGCGGGTCCGGCCGCCCCCTCCAGCAGCGCCCGGACCAGCCCCCGGGAGCGCCGGGAGGTTCCACCGCTGCCCCGGCGGGGGATCCGCTGCCCGCGGGCATCTGCCCAAATCCCGGCTCCGGCCCTCGGCCGGGTGTCCGGGCAGCGGAGACTCTTATTGTGACAGCGGCGGCGGCCGCGGCCGGGCAGAGCCGCGGGGTCACCGCTGGCAGCACATTAAAGCTCCGCGCAGAGCGCAGCGATGACAGCCCGGGCCAGGGAATGACCGTCCCGGCCCCAAATACCGGGTAAAGTCCAGGTGACAACTTCTAGGCTGTAGGTAAGGTGCTTCTTTGGGTTTTTTTCCCGCGTCACTTGTTACTTGGGAGCTGGTTAGGGAGGTGGCAGGAGGGACTGCAGCGCGCCGGGAATGCTGAGGTGAAAAGGTGCTTTAAGGTGAGGTGGTGTCGAAGGGAACGTGGGCGGCAACAAAGGAAAAAATCTGCTTTTTTTAAAAAAAAAAGCAAGACGTCCCTATTATTACTCACTGTTTCTATCTTATAAGGTCAAAAGTCTCTTTGGATTTATTTTTTCCCTCCCAAATCAAGGTGGAATGGTTTGAGGAAACCTCAAGTTATCGCTTGCTGTGAGAAGTGACGCTGCATCAGAGTTTGGATAAGTGCAGGGGTTTAGAAAACAAAGTAAATGCTGGTTCCTGTACACAGCCTGTAGGTGAAATGAATGTACAAATCTGTACACAGGTAGTGGTGTAAAAGTGGGATAAAGACAAGACTCGAGGAGTTTTCTGCATGGGTGAATGAGAACATGGGGTGGACACGCTCCAAAACTTTGAGCCAGCTTCAAATTCCAAGAGCATGACAAGGGGAAAGTTAGGGAATTTTTACTATAAAGCCTCTGTTTACATACAGTTAATTTACAACAAATATTGATGATTCCCTTTAGAAAGTGAAAGCCTTGAATCTTTCAAATGAAAGCAATGTCTTCAGTTACCTCCCCCCATGGGAATTTATGACCTCCTGGAGCCCTTTTTCAGGCTCTCCAATGAGAGGAATACAATATACTGGGTATATATAGCAGCAAAACAGCTGATCTCGGTGGGGCAAGATTACAATTTTTTCCAGCACATGTAACTGTGTGGATTTATATTCTCATTTTTTTATTAGTAGCTTTATGTTTATTTTGGGGGTTATTTATTTATCCTGGAGCCAAAACTGTTTGTCCATTTTAACAAGCGTGCTCAGTTTCACTCTAATTAAACTTGCCTGGGTTTTGAGTTGATGGAAAGCCGAGGTTTGGATATCAAACACCTGCAAAATCAGTGCATCCCTTACCCTGCAGCTAATGGCACTCTAGCAATTAGCAGCCCAATAGAAAATCTTGGGAAGTCGCTTCAAATGGAAAAGCACAGGCCTGGGCATTCCAATCCCAAATCTCAAATGGATATGAAAAGCTCTGAATTCAAAACCCATTAGAGAAGAAATCAGGATACTTGGTTTTAGGATTAAAAGCAAGTGGAACCTGTTTCATGCCTCCCCGTGGTATAGGGAATTTCTCAGCACAAATAGCCATTCTCTGAGGAATGGTACATTTAGCATTTTGACATGGCACAAACTAGCAGGACCCAGGCATCTTTAGCTAAAATGATATGTGGCAAATCACCTTGCTTAGCAGTAGTATCTACAGTGATCTGTAAACTCGGGCAGGTGGTGAGGTGTTTTGATAAACCAACTGCTATTTGTTTTAGAATTCACCGGGCTCTGGCATGTAAGAGCCACAGTGAGCCCTGTCCCCGAGTCAGACAGACTGCATGGCTTGTCATTGTAATCCAAAGTGTTCATACAGCTCAGGAATATTTCTAGTAAATCCTAAATATCTTTATTCTAAGCTCAAGCTTTCATTTTCAGTTGCCTGAACTGCATGTTCTTCTAATGACTGCTCACAACTCAGTATTTTTGTGATTCAGCTTGCGACGTACAATTTATTTTATCTGTATTGTCTTCCTTAAGGGAAAATCCACACCAAGAAAGCCTCTATTCTGCAAGGCAAGGGTTCCATTCTATCCAGGAGCCCAGCCAAGAAAACTTTTGTGGCCTACCACCTAGTTTTTACCAGCCACCCATCCAAAGCCAGTTATCACCTCCAAACACCCAGGACAGCCGTGAAACCTCTCCTATGAGTGTCCCTACCCTCCCATCCGTTTCCTCTATGTGCCAACCAACCATGTTTAACTACGAGCGTCCAAAACACTTTATCCAGTCTAAGAGTGTGTGCCAAGGGCAACAGCAGCCTCCAGGACCCGCAGCCTGCACAGAGCCAAGCAGAGAGATCAAACAGTCCTCCATCCTCATCCAGCCTCGTAACCCAAGCGGGCAGAAATTCTCCTCCTCGTCATCGCTGAGCTCTTCAATCACGCTCTCCTCGCCCTCCTGTAGTGCCCCCAAGGAGCCCACATATCCCATCACACCTGCATCTGCGCAGTCTCCTGCTAGCTCATCCTCCGGGCAGTGCCTCATCCCCGTGCCTAACCAATCCCCCGCGGCATTCCTGTGCTCAGTGCTACCCTCGCAGCCCGACTATAACAGCCAAACTCCTTCTCCCATGGAGCCTCAGTAAGTATACACAGCCTTCTAACCTTCCCCTGCTTCCCTCTGGCCTGGCCTCTCCCGTCCACTGACCATTCCCAAATCCAAGCACCCGGAGAAACTCCAGCCTGGCCGGAGCCAATGGCACAGCTCCCACTGACTTCCCGTGTTAGGGGGCTGAGAGCTTGTCCCTGGGGACTGTGTGGGAGAGGTGGGTGTCCATGAGGAATTTAACTGCACAGTGGTCATGCCGTGGGCTGCTGTGGGGGTTTTCTGGAGGCAGTTTGAATAGTTTGGTTTGATTTGAAAAAAACTCCCTTTAATTAAAGTTATTCAGAACAGCAGATGGACACCCACCTCAAATTAATTTCTTCAACAAACATGGCTTATGAATGGGGAGACAGGGGAAGGCAATAGTACTTCCCACATATAAACAACTTAGAGAATTTTTCTAGTAAGTCTCAGCAGTATTTTCAGGTTCCACATTATGATGGGACTCTACAGTCACCTACAACACCCTTTTCATTAATAATACATGCGAACAGAAAGGCACCCACTTGAAAATTTTACCCCTTTAGACCAAAGACGAAATTCTTTCCTGAATATGTATTATATCATTTTGCCTTTGGGCTGCCATCCAAGTATCTCCCAAGGTCAGTGAGAGCTCAAAGGGAGCTGGGCCTTGCCTTCTCACCAACTTGTATTCCTGCCAGTATTAGCTGGAGGTCCTGGGGAAAGTCAGGGCAGAAAATGCACAAACACCCAACTGGAAATACTAGAAAGGTGATAAGGGCAGGGGGTCCTGCTGGCCTGGGTATAAATCCAGGTTTAAGTGTCAGTTTGCATTCGGGAAATCCGAATGTTTCTGGGGGTTTTCTGAATCACAGCACTGTGGGAAAAGGAAAGGTAAGATGGGGTGGGTGAGCTGGGGCACTCAGAGTGTTTGCTGAACTCCTGCTGGAGTGTGGGCTGTTGGAAACACATGAGGAGCAACTGCTGGAGTCTGTGTGTGGAGTGTGGGGTTCTTTGTTTCCATAGCAAAGGGGTTGGGTGCCTCACTGTGCTTTTCATATCAGCTGCTCTTGAAGGCAATGCCCAATGAGTTGAGGGATTATTTTCCCAATCATGCAACTAATGGGTAAATGGGGACATGAGAGGTATTAATCAGTTGGGCAAATGATTCAAGTTTTTAAGGTATGACTGGCACAAGTTATTAAGTCCAAGTAGTGCTGGGAGAATTCCAGAATTACAGCCTTTCTACCCTGCTCTAATGAGCAGAACAAATTCCCAAGTGGCAGGAGGAAGAGGAGTTTGAATAGAAATGATTTCTGACCACAAGTGCAGCACACGAGGCTCTGCTGCCCATCACAAACCATGTTAGATCCTGTCAGCAGAGAGTGCTGTGACCTTTGCAACCCATTGTGATGGAGGCTCCTCTCCTCCCAGCATCTCTCAGAATCAAATTTACTATCAAACTCCAGGAGCTGGGTGTGTCTCTTGGCTATGGTTTACAAGATCAGGCTACTGCACAACAGAGGGATGCCGAACAGCGAGTGTTGTGGGAGGACACTCAGTGACTGCCTGGACCATGATGCTCCTCCTTAATTTTTTGATACCCAATCTAACCTATTCATCTCCCAGATACTTTATGGGTTCATTTGAATCACAGTTTTTAGCTGGCAGGTTTCACATTTCTGTGAGCATTCTATGAAGCTGCAGCAAACAGCCCAGCAGGCCCACGGGAATGACTTTGTTTTCTCTTCCTACACGAGCAGTTTCTCACAGCCAATGTATAACAAACAAGCCAGCATCAACTCTATGCAGAAAACATCAGACCAAGAAATCCGAGGAACAAAAGAGGCCCTCATCCAGGACTTGGAAAAGAAACTCCGATGCAAAGACAACCTTCTCCAGAACGGCAACCAGGTAAGGGAGATGTGCTGGGGAAAGAGCTGCTTTGCTGTGACCTGAGTAGTGCCAGCAGGATGTAGAGACTAATGCTGGTAGCCCAGGGGCTGGAGCCTCCAAACTGAGCTGAAAGCAGAAGGGAAATGCAGGAGCAACACTGCCCAAACACCTCTACTCACAGCCTCAACAGATCCCACGAGAGTTCCTTGAGCCATTTCTGATTATTATTCTTTCAGTGTGATGTGGCTGAATTTTCCCATTGGAAATGTTAAATAAACATTTCTTCCAACAGTGACTGTATCTTTAATCATGGGTCAGGAGTGGTGAAAAAGGTGTGGTTTTGAAAGACTTACACCCAATCTCTTAATTTTCCAACACCTTCTTCACAGTTATTTTTGCTATTAGAATACAAATAGCTGTGCTGGTGGGTCAGGCTCAGCTCAGGTCCAAGAAGACCCTTCCCAGTGGAGGAAGTGCCAGTGCATGATGGAAACTTGAATGTTATTAAGTTATTAAGTCCAGGGTCAACAGAAAGGAGCATGTTTAGAGCTGTGGCACAAATCTGAGCTCTCTGCTGGGGACCCTGCTGAGCATCACAACCACAGAAAACCAGAAACCCGAGGAGAATCCCTCAGTTCTCCAGACATGGTTTCACCCTGGCTTTCAACACTGGGGTTAACAAACCACTCAAAATCATTAGAACTTGGTGAAAAATTGGAATATTTGAAAGCTTACCCCCACAGACAGCAAACTTTGATTTCTTTTTATATGAACAACAAAACCTGAAAGAAATTACATGAGCTTTTATCATAAAGTCTGTCTCCTGTAAGAAGCTCTCTTAACCTCAGTACTTAATTATTTATTCTGCAGAGGGAAATCCTCTTTACCAAGAAAACCAAAGCTGGGAGAAAAATTTGCTTACCAGAAGGGGAGCCCATTGCAGCAAGCTAGAGTGGGCAGGTGTCTAATGTGGGAACCTTCCTGCTGGCTGGAGGCAGACTGGTAAAAGCCCACTGTTTATAGGTTCCATCTTCTTTACCCTGAAGTAGGAAGGAGGTTTTTTTCATTATCAGTGAGAACACATTTTTGTCATATATAATTTTAAATAGGGAAGGGGAAAACAAATAGGTCAAATCTGAGTTAGTGTTTCCCTAACAGGAATGTCCTATCTGCTGTGAGAAAGCTGCTCATAGCAAGTCAGCTTTTCTTCCCATAGGAAGCCAGGCTAAAAATAAGGCTTATGCAATCACCACTCTGTGTCCTCCTCCCCTTGTCCTCCAGCAGCATCTGACCCAACTGGCCAATCTCAGCCACACTTGATACACACTCAGGGTTATTAAGCTCTCACAGGTTTGGCTAAAGGTCTTGTTCTCTCGTCTAAAGAAAAGTCCCACAAGCCTCCCAAACCTTTACCTACCCAGCAGCAGAGACACTCACATCTTGTGCACAGCAGAAATTCACTCAGAGCTTGTTCTTACATCACAAAATCCAGACTCAAACTTTGTAGGAAGCGAAGTGTCAGATGTTCTGGTGCTCAGGGGACTAACATACTCTTCTCAAGTAACCCAACTGACAGAGGCTGAATTTAACTCTGCTCATTTTTATCTCTGTGTGCCACATCTATGCTGTAGGAACTTTCTGTTCCATGCCTGAAGTGTGTCCTTGTCCCCTCTCCATTCAGCACACAGCACTTCAACCAGAGGGTGCTGCCCTGGCATAAACTTCCCTCATGCTTCCAGGGCTAGTGGTGCTCCCCTCTGGCTGTGTCTGCTTCTGGTGTGGCTCTGGCTTTTTTGGGAGCAGGGGATGCCAGCTGCCATCGTGCCTTTAGCTCCATAGCAGAATGACTTGGGAAGTTTTCCCAGCTCTAACAGAAAGGTACCCTGGGACTCAGTCTGGCTTCTGAGGATGATGCCATCAGTTACCCATAAATAATCCCAGCAGAGAAAGAGGAGGAGTGGAAGGCCACAGATGGCATTAGAGAGGCTTTGATGAACAGACAGTTTAATCTTTTATGCATTTCAGTGCTGTATATATTGAGGCTGACTTCAGTAGGCACCAGACTGCAAACCCTCTGGGCCAGGCATGGGGCTTCTATCCAGCTGCTGCTTTCATTGACAGCACCCTGAATTTGTGGCATATTAATGTGCTCTTCCAAGCTGATCTGAAATAGTAAATGGACTTGTGACTACAATTGCTCTCCACTCTTCTTTAAGCGATTGACTTATGAGGAGAGAATGGCTCGCAGGCTGCTGGGACCAGTGAATGCTGCCTCTGTGCTGGAAACACAGGGAGAAGACAACATGCAGAATGCACAGGTAGGTGGGCAACTGTCTCTAGAGCCAGGATTTCCTGGGGAATGTGCTGTGAGCTGCTTGTACCTGAGTGGGGAAGAGATGGGGTTATTTGGTCCTGGTGCAGGTGAGGGGGTGGCTCTCCCTGGCAGAGCTCTCTGCACAGGGGGGATTTGGGGGATGGTGGCAGAGGGGGGGAATTTAAGCACCATTCCCTTGCTGGGCCTGATCTGTAGGAATGACCTCTCCAGGGAGGAATTACAACAGCTGCTGCACAGCATGGAACACCCTGTCTGTGACAGGCAGGGAGCAGCACAGGGAGGGATCCAGGTACCCATTCCCAACAGCCCCACTGCAGGCTTGGCCAGGACAGCAAGACTGACACCTGTCACTGGCAATGTCAAATAAGTGGCATTGGCTACAGAAGGTCAGGGCCTTGGGGTGGTATCAGATGGGTTTCAGCCCTTCTGGGGGTCTGCAATCATGAAGAGAAAGCAAAGCAGTTATTTTAGCAGCCCACATGCTGATAGACAAGAATCTATTACTACTGGTATTTTCAAAAGAGTTTTAGTTGGAGACTTGCATCATTTGTTGGTTATTCAAGCCAGTTAGAAGCTCTCTGTGGCACTTCTGTGCTCGAAGTTAATGGAAATGTCCATGATATGGCCCTGGATACCTGTGCAGCCAAAGAAAACATCCCTCCTGCTGCTGCAGCAGAGCCAGGGGCAGGAAACACCTGCCAAATGCAGTTAGAAAAACTCCTCCATGTAAGAGACACTTCAGATCCCAGCAAGGGAGGAATACACCATTTGTGCTATTTCTCCCCAACAATCACCTGGTAACAGCAGGCAAGAAGGGAAATTAGGATGTCAGAAAGCAAGGGAAGCCTCATCTTTTGCAGATAACAAGAAAATATTCAGTCAAAACAGGATGACTGACAACTGTTCAGCATGGGAGAAATGCTGCTTTAAATAAGAATATTGGAAGTAGAGGTTGGCTTATGTTTGGGATATCTAATTCCCACTGTTCAGTCTTATTTTTAAATATTGTAGTCACTGATTCATTCAGCATCCTGATTCCTTGGAAACTTAGTGATAGTCAGTCCATGTAACAGACCACTAGAATCATCAGCAACTCCATCACCACAGCATCCTTTCACAAGTAATGACTGTACAGACCTTGTGTAAGTGAGCAGATCCAGGCAATTGCCTTTGGACTCAACACTGAACTCAGTCCACCAAAACCCTCGTTCATGTAACACTTCCCCTGCACTGAAGGCTGCTTTGTGCCTGAACTTTAAACCCAGGCTTAAATGTTCCACAGGGCTGGGCTGCAGAGCACACAACCAAGCATTGGAATGGCTCAGTGCAAACACTCCAGAAATTTCCATGCAGCCCTTGCCCTATCTGACTCCATTGCTAAAACGAGTCGCTGGCAGCAAACTCTGCTGCATTTTCCAAACATCCAAGCTCCTAACAGGAATCAATCCTGGGTACTTTAGCAGATTTAGTCATGTGATTGTGGAGTTGTCAACGAGCTTAGCTGGTACTGTGATCTAGAAAGAAAAGTATTTTCCAGCTCAGCAAGTGTCCATTGCTGTTGGTACCATATTTAAGTGGGCACAATACAACTCTCTTGCCAGCGACTCCACTTCTATTCCTGCCATGGGGAAGGACACTCTGTACTCAGCTCTCATTTTAGACACTGCCAGTAGTACTGCTCTTCTCTAACAAAGGTTATTGGCTGCCCCAAAGCCTCGAGTGCCAAACAAAACTGCACCTCTCACCTGTGCAGTGATGAGAAATTCTGCCATTCTATTCATGGTACCTGTAAATTCATGGCAAAGCCCACGGTGAACACGGAGTTTGGCAGGTCCTGGTGCAGGTTCCTTCACCTCTTGTCCCAATGCCTTCTGCCGTGCAGTCAGTTTGCTTTTAAGCAGCAGTCAGCACACAGACTTAAAAAGGCTTCTCATTCAGTTTATAGATCACAGAATCACAGAATCAATTGGGTTGGAAAGACCTCCGAGATCATCAAGTCCAACCCTTGGGCCAACTCCAGTCCCTTTACCAGATCATGGCACTCAGTGCCATGGCCAAGCTCAGTTTCAAAACCTCCAGGGATGGGGAATCCACCCCCTCTCTGGGCAGCCCATTCCAATGCCTGAGCACTCTCTCTGTAGATAAACCTCTTTCCAAGTGAACTCACCTCTCCTCTTTCTCTTTCCAAGCACCAGAATGCAGAAAACGTCAGGCTGCAGGTTCCTACAACACATGTAAGGTAAACAACAAACTTTATGCCATTCTTCAAGAATTTATTACAAATGTTTCTAGGCAATGTTAGTTTAACTTCACTACTTACCACTTCTTCTAAAGTTGTAATTACCAAATTCACTCCCTTCCTTTCCACCAAACTGCTACTGCTTGTGGATGGTTGATGATGCCTATGATCCTAATCCAGTCAATTCTAAGCATAGCACTAGAGGTTTAAAAACTCCATGCACCTTGGGAAAATATTCTTTGTGTTCTAGAAGATGAATGTCTAGTCAAGGCAAGGGCTGAGAAAGTAAGTGATGAAACACAGCACGATGGAACACAGACTCCACTGCTCTGGTCAGCTCTTTGGGATATTAGACCAAAGATGAAGGTTGTGCTTCTGTGTTGAATTGGACAACTTGAGCAATAGAAGTTGTTGTTCAAAAGCCACTCCTTGCAGCTGAAAGACCAACCAGAACTGCAGTGTTGGATTCCCAAACGTATTGAGGGACTCCAGCTGCAACTGGAGCTTCAATGTCATTTGTGCTACAGAAACTTTTACACAATTAACTGTTCCTGTCACCTGTTTAGGAGCAGACCATCCTCAAGAGGAGATGAACGTGGACATGACTCAATCCAGGAGAAGTTCTTCCAGCCACGTTTTACACAAGTGCCTGAAGATGTGGTTATTGAGGAGGGGCGGTTCTGCAGGCTCGACTTCAAAGTAATGCCAACTTCCCACTTCCCACCCCATTCCCTCTTGGGCTGGGGGGCATGGAGGGAGGTCTCAGAGCTGCAGTGCCTTTGCACTTTAATGAGCCAGAGCACTAATGACCATGTAAACCAAGAAACGGGAGATGGTTAAATATTTCAGCAATAAATGGAATCAGCTGCATAAGAATATGGTTAGAGCTAAACAGTGGGATTACCACAGACCTCACTGGGGAGAATTAATATTAATGCCCTGCTATAAAAAAGGCATTTTGACAGGAAAGCTTTGCAATGGGACTCTGCTACTTCAGTGGACACATCTGGACACACGTCCAGGGATGTCTTTCCAGGACTGAAGACTGTGCCCTTTCTGGAACAAACAGGGCTTTATTATCTCAAAGCTGTTGTATTCTTCACTGCTTTCTTCTCCCTCACAGGTTAGCGGGCTGCCAACTCCAGATGTGATGTGGTACCAGAATGGAAGGATGGTTCATCAAGACCAGTTCCATAAAATGATAGTGTCAGAAAAGGGATTCCACTCGTTTATTTTTGAGGCAGTCAAATCATCCGACGCAGGGACATACGAGTGTGTGGCTGTCAACAGGGCAGGAGAAGCTTCTTTCACAGTCAAAGTGGAAGTCATTGGTAAGACTGAGAGCACGGAGAACTACCTGGCAATGCAGGGAAAATCTCAGCCATCTAATGCTTTCCTCCTTGTGTTTGGGACATTAAATAATTAAGAAGCAGAGGGAGCGCTTCAGATGTTCAGGCTCAAACAGTAACAAACACTATTTTAATAAATATGTCTGGGATGGCGTATTTCTTTAAAGCACTTCGAGTAGGGTATTTAGATACAGTGAGATTTAATTTGACTCACGTTATTAATCTCACAGGATTGATAGCATGTGTTAATTGGCTCTCCTTTTAAAGTGGGTTGTGTTTACTACATCCTTATGCCCATGGGAATTGCCTGCAGGCTAAGGAGGTGCAGCAAGGAACTCCTGAATTTAGCACTCTGAAATCCTGGAAAACCAAGCATGAGATGAACATTCCACACTTCCAGTAACTCCTCCTTATCCTTCCTCCTGAATTTAGCAAAAGAACATCACACGCCTCCAACTTTCATCTTCAAGCCACAAAGCAAAAAGGTTTTTGAGGGAGATACAGCCAGACTGGAATGCCAGATCTCTGCCATCCCAACCCCTCGGATTTACTGGAAAAGAAACAACGAAATGGTACAATATAATACAGACCGAATAAGGTATCCTACTAATGAGTTGGCCATTGGTGTGTTAGAAAGCAACAACCAGTGTTTGTTAAGGCAGACTTAAACTGGCTGGTTCCTAAAAGCAGCAGGTTGGGAGGCTGGGTCTGCCCCTCGTGTGTGACACCAGGGGCACAGCCCCCTGTGCTGGACAGGCACAGTCCTGAGAGCCTTGTTTTTGGGGCACAGAGGGAAAACTGTGCCCAGATGCCCCTCTGAGTGGCAGCAGCAAGGCCTGTGGAGAAGGCTTTGGGCCTGAAATATGCAGTGTTTCCTCATGCTCTGAGGATGTGGTGCCACAGAACAGCCCTGGTGCCGCCTGGGTTGTGTCATGGTGTGTCACTGTTGGCTCCTCACACACACACAGTGTTTATGCCTGAACAGTCTGTTGTGCCCTGCAAGAATTGTTGTGGGGCTTCCTTGGCCCCTCAGCCTGTAAACTGACTCACAGAATCATAGAATGGATTGGGTTGGAAAAGACCTCCAAGTTCATCAAGTCCAACCCTTGGTCCAACTCCAGTCCCTTTACCAGATCATGGCACTCAATGCCACGACCAAGCTCACTTTAAAAACCTCCAGGGATGGGGAATCCACCCCCTCTCTGGGCAGCCCATTCCAATCCCTGAGCACTCTCTCTGCAAAGAAGTGTTTTCTGCTCTCCAACTTCAATTTCCCCTGGCAGAGCTTGAGCCCCCCGTGCCCCCTTGTCCTATTGCTGAGTGCCTGGGAGAAGAGACCAACCCCCACCTGGCCAGAACTTCCCTTCAGGCACTTCCAGACAGTGCTGAGGTCACCTCTCAGCCTCCTCTTCTCCAGCACAAACACCCCCAGCTCCCTCAGCCTCTCCCCACAGCACTTGTGCTCCACTCCCTTCTCCAGCCTCGTGGCTCTTCTCTGGCCCCACTCCAGCCCCTCAATCTCTTTTCTGATCTGATTGCAACATCTTCTCTCCTTCCCCCTCAAAGCAGTGACACGTTAACACCTTCACTTTGCAGCTTGCTCCATGACAACACTGGCAGGATCTGCCTCCTGATCCACAATGCCAGCAAGAAGGATGCTGGCTGGTATACCGTGTCTGCTGTCAACGGGGCAGGAGTGGCCACGTGCCATGCCAGGCTAGAGGTTGCAAGTAAGTGCCAGGTCACAGTGCCACAGAAAGTGCACTTGGGTTCCAAACAGACCCTCAAGATTAACCTCATGAAGCTCAGACTGCTGGGAGGGTTTCTTTCCAAAGGTACTGAACTAGACTAAAAGTAACTAACCCAGGGAAAACTCTTTTGTTTAGTACCAGGACACTGTGGTGTGTCCTTTGCCCTGTTTAAAGACTATAATTTGATTGGCACCAGGAAGGAGGGGGAATAGAAATCTCTGATGTCCAAGATATGGGCTTGTCTGTTAAACTCTTCCCAAGGGTTTGCTGGTTTCCATTGCAGATTAAAAGCAATTGGGTTACTCTACCATGGTCTTCCTACAGTGGGAAGATACTGAAAGAGGCTTTTTCTCTCTCTTCCAGCACATGCAAATAAGCCACTTCCAGCCCCAAAGCAGTTACGGGTTCGACCAACTTTTAGCAAGTACTTGGCACTCAACGGAAGAGGCCTGGATGTGAAACAAGCTTTCTCACCAGAGGGGGAGTTTCAGCGTCTGGCTGAGCAGTCTGGACTCTATGAAAGTGATGAACTTTAACTGGAAACGAAGAGGGAAACTCACACCTAGAAGAGACAGTTACAACATAATGCAGTTAATTGGTGATTGCTCTAATTAGCAAAATACCTATCTACATATTTTTACTTTGACTCTTGCACATTCAGCTGTTCCCGTTTTACCATGTTAGATTTTATTTATATGGTTTGGTGACTATAACCATTAACTGAGTATTGCATTGTAACTACAAAGCCTAAGAAAGGAGGTTAATTAGTTTTTGCAAGTGTGGGTGGGTTTAGTTCCACCTGTGCTTGGTCACATGCTAAGATGGGTTGGTTTGTACTGCTTCTCCAATAGCACTCGTGATAATATCAGAAGTCTGTACTATCTGAATATGAAAACCAAATAGACTAGAGTGTTTTTATGAGAATAAATTAGAGGCAAATAAAAATTCAAATAACCAACATCAGCTGTGACTCTTCCTTGATCTCTTAAAGGCAGTTTTTGGGTGTGTGGCATCAGCTGCAGCCTGGGAAAGGTGGATTCTTGCCCTCCTAAGCCTCCCACGGGTCCCCTGTCCTGTCTGCTCCCACTGTCACTTGTCATCTGACATCAATAACCTTTTTAGTATAAACTAAATGCTGACAACCCCTTAACACTAAAGCATGTTGGTAAGGCAACATCAATGTTTCTCCTTGCACACTTGACCCAAAAGCTGTCCTGTGCAATATAAATAATTAACTCTACCCTGTTTTTCCCCCTTTAATCAAGGAGAGGTTCTCACTTATCTCACTCCTGACTCTCAACAAGGTGTTGATTTGAATCATCCAAGTGGTTTGTGTGCTGCTGTTCACTGCCACCTTGTTCAAATCAATATTAAACACCAGGAAACCTGATTTTGCCAAACTCCAACCAACCCAAACTGAAAATTTCTCAGCTGTACTTGCTGCAAGAGGGTTGAACTAGCCTGAGCTCCTCACAGAGATGCACAGTGCCTGTCAGCAACACCCAGGCACCTTCCAGAGTGGAAAAAGTGAGGCTTAAGTTTCACCCTGCACTGCTGTACCATTAACTCAACGCCCAAATCTGAACTACATAACACTGACTATTAAAATCCCAACAAAATCCTGCAGCTCTGCCCCCACACTTCTCCTCTGGGCTGCCCAAGGGTTGAAACATTCCAAGACAACTCCCCTGATGCACTTTTGCAGATTGGAGCTGATTGGATGCAAACCAGTACCCGGTTTGCCCATGGGCTCCTTTAGAAGGTTGGAAGATCTACATCCTTCTCCTGACACACAAATCATCACTGAGGTAACTTCAACCCCTTACCAGTCACCAATGTGTCACTGCCCTTGCTCTTTATTCACTCCTTACTCATCCTGTCACGCACCCAAAAGTGCCACTGCAGCTGAAATGGCTCTGACTGCCCTTCCCAGCAGGACTCAGTGACAGCTGAAATGTCAGAGCCAGGTTAAAGGATGTTGTCACCCTCTAATTGCAGCCTGTGAGCATCCCCTCTTTGCCCCTTCCTCCCAGTGGTGCTGGGCATGGTGAGCACAGACAACCTGAGCAATGTCCCCTCTGTGCCTGGAGCTGTCCCCTCCGAGGGTGGCATCACAGCACGGTGCCAACCCTCCCAAACAGCCTTGTTTACTCTGACAGTTTGCTCTTGGGAGTAGCCCAGAACCAGCAGCTGAAAAGAGGCAACAACTCTTGCTCCATCTCCCTGAATTTCCACACTTTTCTAGAAGACTTTCAGTGAACATCATTATTGGGTCTGGCTTAGCCCAAGGAACGAATCTGAGCAATTAATCCTCCTTGAGCACAAAAACGTTTTTGAAAACATAACCAAGCCCTTCATGCCACAATCCTACGGTTAGTAACAACCAAGAGTGCAATTAGATGAGCCTTTCTCTTGTTTATGTTGAGATAAACCACGGATTTGGGTTTGTGCCAACATTATAGATGAGTATTTGGCATGGGAAAGCTCCAGCAGAGAGACAGGAAGAACTGGAAACAGCAAGCCCAGTTGAGCAGAGGCATATGGTAGTGTTCCTATCTCCTCTGACATCTCTGGAGAAATCAATTATGAGGCCTGAATTTAAATCACATGTTTATAAATTGGAATCATGCTAAAACACTCTGGACTCAGAGCCAAAGGGCTCCTTCACACACTTCATTTAGCCCTGACATAACACAACAAAAGAACACACGAACACCCCTCAGTAACAATGAACTATGCAAACCAGAGATAGTTCATTTAAAGTAATGGAATAAAGGATTAAAGTAATAAACTGTCTGGCCCATGCTGAGTGAAATCCAGATCCGTAAGCAGATGCTGTTTTGTGAATGGACTGAGAAACTAAATCAAAGAAATGGGAATATCTCAAGGCTGAGTGGAGAAGTTGTTGTTTCTCAGGCAGAACAGTTGGCCTGGGAGAGGAACCAGAGCTGCCCTAATCAGACATACATTTGTATTTCATCCACATCTTCAGGATAATCAGGTGAGCTCTTACCTTTCCCACAGGTGAGATCCCATTTGCTGAGGCAGATGCTCCCATGCAGACACAAGGAAAGGCTGGTCACCTCAGGCTCATGCAGCCACTTCTCTCAGGTAGCAGCTGGCAAGACAGTCATTTATTACAAATGCAGAAATCCAGTCAGCACAGGGAGCAGACCCAGATCCACCCTTTCCATCTTTTGGTAACAGTTGTGTCTGGTCTGTACACGGGTTGCTGCTGGCTGTGAGAATAGATTTCATGCCTCTTGCAAGGTCAGATACTGGATGGTTAGTCCTTATTATTAGCAGTATTAGAAAAGTGCGGGCTGAGGTGATTTGAAGGGATAATAACTAACACCAGCCCACAATTTCTTCCCTGCCACTGAGGGTGCTCCCAGCTCCTCACACACCTCCCATGTGAGGTCACTTACCATGATTAACCCCTGGCTCCTTGCAAAGTCAGGTGTTGCCTCTTTATTTTCTTATTCATAATCCAGGAAAGTACAGACAGTAAAACTGAGGAAGAAATATTTCAGGAGTGCTTGGAACTGGCTGGTTTTTGCTGTTGGGAGGGTGAGGTACCCCTTGAGTTTCAGCTCTGTGCTTGCCAGCCTGTGCCAGCACTGGGTGGGGAGGACACAAGCCTGGTTAGAGCCAGTCACCTGTTCTACTCCAAAGAGGGCACAGAGCCCATCCTGGTTCAGCACAAAAATCTCTTTTCTGGCCTTGCTGTCGATGGCTGTGGCTCTGTTCTCCTTCCTACTCATTATCCACCTTGTTTGCTTTAGCCCTAATCCTTGCAGAGGTAACACAGTAAAATGGAATGTGTGTGGCACGTGACAGAGCACAAGCCCAGAATTACCACAGCACAATTACATAAGGTTTGGCCAATAAATACATTTTATGACAAAACATCTAAAAAGCTCAGGTTCTTCAAATCTAAGCAAGCACCTCTGAAGTCAACCCAGTGTTTCCTGAGCAAAGTTACAGCCTGAAGAGAGGGCAGGAGCTGCACTGGGGTTCCACTGGCCTCCTTCAGGATTCATCCTGGCCCTTCCCTCCAACATCTGCCCTGCAGGAGTGTCCCTGCTGAAGGAACTGCTGCTGGCTGATGCCCATGTCTATCCAAACTTCTATTTCCTTGCATTCTGCTGAGCCCTTTACATGTTGTAAACATGCTGTCAACATCTTCTTTCCTTGGATAAAAGCATTGGCTGCTATTCCCTCTGTGTTCAGGAATCCCAGTGTTTCTGGTCATAGCAAGGTGTTCACCTCTACCTTTCCACGGGTGAATTGCAAAGGGGGAGCTGAAAGGGAGAACTCTGTCAATGAGGTTCCAGAAGAGCTGAACATCACCTCCTCCTCATAAACATGGGTCACACACATTCCAAGCTCATCTAACAAATATTTGGCACGTGGGCAGCTGTTTCTATTGGAGCAGCTGGGAAAGCACCACGGCCAAACAGCCTCCTCTGCCTGTTCCTAGGCCCAGTATCAGCCAGGTGGGACCTGCACAGGCCACCTGGCTGGAAGAGATGCAGCCAGTCAGTTTTGTAGCCAAAAGCCATGAAAACAGCAGTGACTTTTTAACTGCAGGGGAAGGCAGAATGTGTGTGGATTGGAGTCAGAGTGGCTCTGTGAAAGGACACCTAATTTAGTAGTATTTTTACTTGCAAATAGGTCTGCTGTTCTCTTGACAGAGAGGGAAAACTTGTCTAAAATTAGAGTCTACCTTTGTTCCTAAGCAGGGGCTCTGAGGCCAAACCAATGGAGACAGTGCTGAGGAAAAATAGGCTTATTCTTTCCTATATTCTTAAAAAATGCTGATTGTATTTTGGAAGTTGAAGAATCACTGTCATCCCCACTGTTACTTACAAAAGCTGTTTCTCCACAAGATACTATTTTTAACATCATAGCAATAATAAAAGCCAGACCCATAAATAAAGTCACTAGTTATGCTCAAAAAGTCCAATGGAAGCCTGTTCAGGCAGGTCATACACTGAAGAGCAGAGCTGCCAGCAGGGTGAGACCAGGGAGTTTTAGCAATGGGATAAAGTTGTGACCTGGGCATTTGCCCAAATGTTAAACAAAAACAGATGTATGAAAAACAAACGAGTTTCACAGCAAGCTGTTGGGTCACAGGCTGCATCTACAGCAAGAAGAAAGATTCCTGCAGCTTCCCTTTGCTTTACAGAAAGGTTTCCAGCAGTTTTTGGTAGTTCTGTAACTGGGGTAAGTCTTTGCAAGGACTTCTACAACATAGTTTTTACAAGGAGAAAGGAAAGTCCCCAGGCTGGCTGTAAACACCACCACACAACAATGCCTGCCATGCCTCTCAGCTCTGAAATGTGTATTTCTATATCCTCAGAAGGAAAATCCTCATTTAATCAGATGGAGAACATTTTTCTCCACAAAGATGTATATACCTTTTCCTGTAGGAGAGATTGTGCCACTGGTGTCCCTGTCAGCTGTGCTGGCTTTGTCTGTGATTTCTTTCTTTTTTTTTTTTTTTAAATCTCTGGTGTTGAATAGTCACTTGGAATTATCAAAGCTACAGGAAGGGAAAGAACTTCATCAGGGGTATCCCTGCACCAAGGACAGACTCAGTCTCAGCTCAGAGTTAATCTCCACTGCAGAATTCCAGCAGAAAGTGTGTGGGAGTGTGTTCTTGCAGATGTTCTTCCCATCCTCAGGCAGCTGCAGCCAGAGCTGAAACCCTCACCAGTGACAACCTGAGAGACAGAAGATCTACACGAAGTCAGTTATCCTGAGATATTTTAAGTGCTTTTATGCTGGCTGACCACAGCTGTCCTCAGGGAGGAAAGAATTTAGGAGAGCAACTTGTAAGGAAATTAGTCAAGACTGAGGTGGGACAAGGATTTAAAATATTGTCACTCTCAGCACACCTTGTGTCTGCCCAGGGAGGGGCACAGAGACCCTTGTGTTTGTGAAGTATTTCAGGACTCAGAGCCTTGGCAGCTCATGGGTGAGCAAAGAGGAAGGTTGCAAATGTGAGTTTAAGGGCAATGACACCTCAAGGCTTCGTGGCTGTGTTTGTATGTTCTGGGCTCTACAGCCACACGGCTCCATTGGGGAGCAAATTAAATATCACTGAAGGAAAGCTCAGGAAAATGATGAAAATTATGAAAAGCATGGAGGAGGCAGGAGGGGACAGTAAATTGTGTGAGCTCAGCTGGTAACAGAGACTGTTCACACAGTTTAAATAAAATCAAAGTCCTCCCCTCCCTGTTTTTTTTTTCTATTCTGGATAAGAGCAGCAGGACTGTTAATAAAGGTATAAAACACTGTTGCTTTTGTGTCTTTTCTCTGAATATTCCAGGTGCTGCTTTTACTCTCAGAACTGCCTGGCCCTGCTGGAGCTCTGGGCAGGCACATCTATAAATGCCAGAACATTAATTCCTTTGCCTTAAGACACAGCTGAGCGACCAAGAGAGCACATCCTGAGCAGTGGCAGCTTCCAGGGTGTGCTCCAAACCCTCCTCTCCATGGCCACACAGGGATCAGCCCTCACTTTCCCTGACTGCTTTCCTCGTTAGAGCACCAGCTGCCAAGGTTACTGCTTATTTCTCAGCAATTCCCGTCCCAGGCATCTGTTACCTTCAGAGAAAAAGGAATAAAATTAACCTTTCAGTAAAAAAAATTTTCCTTGGACCGGGCGGTCCCAGCTGGCGGCACCAGAGGGCGCTTCGCTTCACCCTGGAACCGAAGAATTCCCAGAACAGCCTTGTCATTCCCAAATCCATGTTCTAGGACACGGTGTTATGAGCAAACCCGGGGCCAGCGCTGCACATCTCGGCTGGTATGTGACATCAACCTCAGCCCCCAGAGCATCCTGATCTCAGATAATTCCCACATGGTGTCTGGTCTCCCAATGTCTAATCCCAGTGTGGAGGAGCAGAGTCATGGGGAAGGGAGTACAGGCATTCCAGGGAGCGCAGGAGCACCGATTTTGGACTTTGGTCTCCTGCCCAAGCCAAGCCAAGCCATCCAGTCTCTTCTAGAGGGACCAGTTTAAAATAAAACCCCTCTTCCCTTCACTTCCAAAGGGATCTTGTTGTGACTCAGTACCCCAGGAAATTCAGGTCACTGACGACGTTTATCTTGATTGCTCAACACCTGACAGGGCTGAGAGCAGGTATGCGGCTCCTTCGGCATCTCCAACCTTTCCACCTCCTGGCAGCCCCTCTCATGCAAAGAGCCTCTAAGTCTTTCAACAGTTCCTCACCTAAAACTTCCCAAAAGAGCTTTCAGACACTCCTCAACCTCTCCCACCCTCCTTACAGCCTGCCTGGCTTTTCCCTGCAAGCTCCATGCCCTGCAGTAACACGATGGCTCAGGCAAACCTGTCGGAAAAGCTTGGAAAATACTGTAGATTTGCATCATCTCACAACTGGTTCTTCAGTAAACGATTTGTCCCAGTATCACTGAGCTTTTTGCACCCTCAAAAAACATGTTTCTCCTCTATTTTGACTAATGGTGTTACACAAGGTTACTTTCCTCACTAAAGTCTTGGTTCATGCACATGGATTTGTAGCAGTTCCCACTACACCACTATTGGAGGGAATTCTGTTTTCTCATTAGCATCCTGATCACAGAAAGCTTCTTTGAATAAATAATGGAATTAAGGAAAAAAGGGAGATTGTAGAACAGATCCGTAGCAACTTTGTTCATTTTTCAAGTATCCTTAGAACTTGGGGTCTTCCCCCTCATCTTCAGATAAAGGCCCACGTGATCAGAGGGAAGGTTATTCTGTCCCACCCCAAAGAAAATGCCCAAGGCTGCCTTCCATCTCCTCTCCCTCACTTCCTGGTGGTTTTCTTATTCCCATTTACCTGCACTGCCACACATCCACAAGCAGTCTCTTCCCCTACAGCTCTTCATCCCCTGACAGGCTGAGGCTGAAGAAAGGTGGATTTTCACAGACTTCAACACCAAAGTCAGTCTCTGCAAGACCTTGATCACTTTTCATATGAACTCACAACAACATACTATGAAATAAAGTCTGTTTGGTTCAGAGGAAAAGCACCCTCTGGTGTGTTCAGCACTGTGAGCAGTAACTGTTTTCAGCCACAAACAGCAGTAACTGCTGTGACAGTCATTTCAAGGATACAGAGACACAATCAAATATGCTCAGCTGAAGGTGCATTAATTAGCCCAGCAGTGGCTGAAATCAGTTCTCAGCCTCATCCGCTCCCAAACTGCTGCTGCTGGGGCAGCAAGGGGGGAGACTCCCGGTTTTCTCCTGCATCATTCCCAGCAGGAACTGAAGCACCACGAGCCAAGCTGCCAGTTCAGATGACAGTGGAGGAGAAAAAGCATGATGAGAAACAAAGATATATGACAATAAAGGTTAAGGTACTTTTATTATAAAAGTCTATACAATGAGCACCAGACATAGCAATGCAATTATATCTGGTTTAGTTATATATATTCCATATCTATATATCCATATAGATATATAGGTTTTGCTTTTACCAAAGTAAAACTGTTATATCACAAAATGCCTAGTTCTACCATTTATTTATTGCTCAACAAGGATGGCACAAAACACACTCAGCATAACTGTTGCCATGCTTATCTACTATACTGAATAAACAGCCAAACACTGCATAACAAACACAAAGCAGCTGTTAATTCTGAATTGGAACCAGTCTGATCACTCACTCACTTATAAAAATATTGGAATCATATAGATTTAAGCTTATAAAGGAGGAATATATTATTTAAAACATTTAAATAGTGCATATTGACATTTTGCATGTGGTATATAAAACACAAACAATCATGTACAACACTGTACAGTACACATTAGTTTCAACGTTTGGATACACCCGTGTCTGCAGACTGATAGAAAAGGAACTGAAGTGTACATTGCACAATGGAACTGAATAAAGTTGGTATATGGTCTCGAGACTAGTTTAACCTCATAATTCTCTAAGGTCCCAGATCACTTTGCAGTAAAAAAAAACCAAAAAAACAAAAACAAAACAAAAAGAAAAAAGGCATATCTCGCCAGTGCTCAATAGTTTTAGTGCTTTTTTTTCTGAATTCCAAAATTACATGCCTACAAGCAGAGTAAAACAAACCAAGGAGTATTCTACAGTACACAAATGAAATCTGAGCACTAAAAGCCCTACTTGCAACCTATGTCATATGCTTGGTGACAGAACAGCACGTCTCTGAGGTTACATGCGAGCCACTTCTTACGCCGTGAGAAAGTTTGGTTTTGGTCTTTCAAAAAGCAGAGTGAATCACAGCTACGTGATATCAGCCAGTCATTGAAACATGCAGTGAGAGTAGGTGCATGCAAAACATGGCCACAATCAAACTGATACACTGAAGAAAGGAAAAAACCAAAATTGAGCAAGCACCAGCTGAAATGATCGTTTTGATTTTGCCAGCTCAGGAACAGCTGTGGGTGGCTGCTGCAGAGCATAAAGCCAGTAGCTAAATCATCATTCAGCACAGCAGATGTGATACTCAAAACATTATTTAGATTCAACTCTGAAGCTAAACCATGCAAGGCCCATAAACTGTTTTGCTTACATCGTAAGGGTTAGGTAACTTATTTCTATTCTCCAACTGTCAAACAAAACCGTGATGAACAGCAGCAATCTCTGCACTCCAACTCACCCTGTGGTGTGTGTCACCTACACCCAGTTTAGCCCTTGACACCATACTTATTTCAGGTACAGTGGGATTTTAACTGTCCTAAGCCAGCTCCTTTGTGCTGGAGCCACACCAGTCTGAGTGCCAGCAGATTACCCATGCACCAAAGTGTTCCTTGTGTTCCTCAAATCTTCTGAGAGCAGAGGTGCATTATCCAATTCAGCCAAAACACTACGCCAGCACCGGCTGATAAACAACAACTTATACAATGATCAAATGAACAACAGTAACACAAGTCCTGTAGGCAGCATGTGATTGAACTTTTCAGTTTTCCAAGTTTTAAAAGCCACTAAGCAAAGGTCACTTTCTGGTGTGTCCACCGTCATCTTTATCAAGGAGGAAATGTGACCACTAATGAGCAAAATCCACAGACGTTAATTATTACTGTGTGTAGGTGCAATTTAGAATATCAAAATTAAAGTTGTTCCACAGCAGTCCTTTGAAAGGAATTTCAGTCTGTTTAAGTGTTCCAGGAATAAGAGCTGTACCTTTAATTTACAGGGGATTTTTTCCCCCCCATAATAAAAAAATAGGCAAGAGGAGTAGTTCAGTGTAGCATTATGGTATCAATAATTTCTTCAATAATGCAAAAAGTCGGTAATAACAAAAGTCTCAAAGTCCTTGAACGCTAAAGCAAAAAAAAAAGCTATGGTTGTTTTGGAACAAGATGGATGCATCTGGAATACAAAACTTTGATGGAAACTGTGTTTGCTAAAGTTGGATAGAGCAGTCTCAAGCTTAGAAACCTTTACTTGCTCTCTAGACAGGACCTACTTACCCTCCAAACATGTCCTAGTGGCACCACAATAAAGTGCACAAACTGGATTCTTTCAACAGTGCATGACACATGAACACAAGCACCCAACAAGTACAGGGGTATGGAAACAGCGTGTTACTCAACAGGTTGGAGGAATATAATTTAAATGGATTTTGAAGAATCTTGTTTGCTGATAAGGACTTCCAACAGCCTCAGTTTGGCTTTGATTTTCTTGTACTCCCTGTACTCATCAAGCATTGGGACCCGATCTTCTTTCTGGACGTTCCTGTAAGAAAAAGCACATCAGAATTTCAACTAAATCCTCCACCCTGCAGCAAGCCAGACAAAAAAGCACAATAAACAGCTTTATCAACAGGATATAAAGACTTTAATTTCAGATCCTGTGTACACATTACAGAAAAACACACATAAATTTAAGTCAATCTACATTTTACTGTACATAGACTGACCCACAAATTGACAGCAGAGAATTATTCTTGTTTAAGACTGGAGTATAATAAATTAATCTAATAATCTTATTAACCTCATTATTTGCCATTGAAGTCAAAAGGAGTTATGTTCCAAATTCAGCAAGGGCAGAATGAAGCCATGTTGCTGGAATTTGTGTGACCAATGGTCCAGCAGTTTGGAGTTTAGGAGAAATACAGGAGAAAGCGAACATCTGTCAGTCAAGTGACTGACCCCTTAGCAGTGTAGTTAGTGTTGTTTATGAGGTGAGACACCTCAAAAATACAATGGGCAGCAGTTCAATCCAATTCATGACAACTTTAAAATAACTAATCAATACAGAGAAGAATGAAAATGATATAACTCTTTATTGGTAAAGCAAATATCCATTGTCAGGATTGACCTACTGGAACAAAGGAAAAGTAGATGAATTTCCCTGGCCCATATTAAAAAAGAGGAATGAGAGGGGTTTTAATATAAAAATATACTTTTTAGTAAGTATTTTTAAATGGAAAAACCTCACTTTTTCCATTTTAATTATTATGCTCTATAGACTGTAACAGAGGAAGCAAAATCCAGGAGGAGGCTTCCTCCACTGTTAAAAATACACAAAGTTATCTCCTTCAGGGGATTATTCATAGCAGAGATCAAAACAGATCAGATTCCATTTGGCATCATTCATGAAGTTAAAAAAAATACTTGGCTACATCATGAAGCTGCTGCCCAGCACCTGGTTTTGTGCTAAACAAACCTTCCATTCTGCTGATAAAACTCCTCTTCAAATTCTTGTAATGTCTTACGTAGCTTCCTCTTCTCAGCTCTGGCTTTCCACAGTTGCTCCAATAATTCAGGCCTAAAAGTTTCAAGTGAAAGAAAAATACTGTTGGCCATACAATAGAGTTTAAATTCCTCAAAAACAACTGAGCTGGCTGCACTAATAATTCACGCGTCTGGCTCATAAGGAACATGCTGTCTGTCTGATGGTGAAATATTGAGAACAAACTGCTATTAACTAGCAGTTAATAAAGGGGTAACAGATTCTGCTGTCTACACAACTCAAAGCTGAAGAAGGTTCAGAAGACACTCAACAATTCATTGAATAGAAAAAGATCTTAGTCAGACACATCAAAGCACACTCATCCAATCCGAACACCTCCTGGGAAGTGCTGAGCATGTCACTCCCTTCCACCCAACATCCCAGCTCTGTTCTCCTGACTGCCAGGACAGCAAGAACAGCTCCTGTGCTGGAGCTCTGCATACATGGAAGCCGCTCGGGTGCTGGACAGCCTCAGGTCCCGCGTCAGCTTCTCCTGACCATCTTCAACATCGGACTCCGAGTTTTCCACTGGGCTTAGAACGGGCTGGGTTTGGGCAGCAGTTTTTAAGATATCATTCAGGTCTGTAGACAAACCATCACTTTCTTCCTCTTCTTCCTGAAAGCCGAAGCAGAAATTCCAAGTATGACATATTTCTGTTGCCTATTACAGGTGTTGGGAAGTGTTTATTTAAAAATGCACTGCACATACCTTAATTTCTTCAAAAAAATGGGCAGTTTCACCTTCAATAATGGGCTGTAACATCTGCCCCCGTCTCTTGGTTGATGGTGACCCCTGCAAAAATGGAAGTTTGTTTCATGACTTGATGATCTCGGAGGTCTTTTCCAACCCAATCGATCCTATGATTCTATTCTATGATTCTATGATTATGTGCAATGAGACATCAAATGCTGTTTGAAGTCAGAATTTTGTCCAAGCCACCCAACACCTAAAGGCATTTTCTCTTTCAGATGAGTAAGACTGCAAATATACTTACAAAGCACAATCAAAATAACAACACAACCCAAAAAGCTCAGATGCCCAAGGTATCCTTTACACAGAAGCACAAATGTTACAGCTTATTTATGTAAAAATTATCTTCTATGGGCTCAAAATAAAAAGCACTTGCTGTCTCCATGTTTTGTAGTAGATTCATGGAGTGCAACGATACCTCTGAATTTCATATTCGCTCTTGTCCCTTACAAATCAAACTGCAGTTACACAAGGCCAGAGCCGGTTTTTATCTCCTGCCAGGCATACATTGGGAATAACATGGCCAGGTTCGTGTTCCAGACCACTCTGAAGCCCTGAGTTGGAAGTGTGATGTCAGAGGTACCTACTCTGCCACCTCAGAGACCAAAATCCTCTGAAGTCCAGGCTGCCCCAGTGCCCTGTGCTGTGCAGGTGTTACTGTGAGCTGCCTGTTGCACACATGCCATAATGCTCTGCTCATCCATCATCCCTGCACAGCAGGAGCAATTCCAACAGATGGACTCTGAACAGGAGAAGGTGGAACAGAACAGCTACACAGACAATGACCTGTCAAAAAACTTTGATACATGAAAGGTAAATAGTTTCCTGCTTCTCTGGATGTTTCCATACAGGCTTCAGTGCATGCGATGAGTGCACTGTGATACCTTAAGAGATCTTGTGCAATCAACTGTCATATAAACCAAAAAATCCATTCTTGAAATACTTGGCACTGAATACAGCCTAACCAGAACTACCACTGAACAGCCTTTGGTAATGACAGAGCTTCCCATATCTCATAGGTTTCAAAAGGCCTGTGAAAAATACTTTACAGATGTTGCAGACAGCACAGACCAGGAATCATGTTACCAAGATCTCTTGTGAATTTAAAATCCTTCTGCTGGGCTGTCACCCACAGCCTAAAAAAAAGAACAACTATGATGCAGTCATAACTCTATCCAGAATGTAAAATGCATCTCAGCTGAAGAGTCAGATTTCTGAGGTGAGAGGTGGGATAAAGCTCCACCAGCAAAGGGCCCCACCTGTGACTCACCAGTCAGAGAGAACTGAGTTGGTGTTTAAGAGCAACCTGTGTTTATGGAGTTCAAAAAGGGATACTGATATAAAAGCCCTTCAACTTAAATATGACTGTGATGCAAATCATGTTTTCCTTTAGAATTAGCCACCAAAATGTATGTGCAAGAAGGGCAGGATCTCGACCTGCTCCTTTACCTCAATGTACTTCGGCCTCAAGGGGAGAGCTCAGAACTGTCCATGACAATGTAAACAGCAGATTAAGCTCCTGCTGAGTAAGCCCAGCTAGAACAGAGACTATCTATGCAGAGATTATCTCAGTCAGCTGTGCAGTTCCCTTCCTTCCAAAAGGGTCAATATCTAACACCAAAGCAGGTGTTGTGCAAGTCTGGGTCAGTGTGCAAGGTTTGATTACAGCTCATGCAGAACAAAGCCAGCTGGTTGCCATTCCCCAGCTGTTGCACAGGTACTATAAACAAGGTTACAGTAATTTCCTTGCACAGCAGGAAAACTCTTCTTCCTCGTCTCTTGCAAGACGACAGAGAGGAAAGAAAAGAGCAGAGAGTACTGCAATTCAGAAGAAAATGAAGTGAAAACACAATGAAAAAGCACGGATGTTGTGCAGATGCTGCAGGCGTTGGTAACATGTCTCACTCTGGGGGAGTATGAAGGAATGAAATGGCTCTGATGGCCACCCTGTCACTCATGCCTCTGCTGACAGCAACCTGCACTGCAACTGGTGTTACTATTCTGGGGAGGGCTGAAAGTACAGTATGTCCTGTGTGCCCACACCTAGCACTGAGACTTGGGAATGTCTCAGCCACAGCAAGTCAGCACAGCTCACTCAGTTCCACTGAGAACCATTTACTTCCCAGGAGCCACCAAGGTCACAGACAGCTTGGAACTGCTCTGTTCTCAGCACTAAATCAAATGCCTCAAGTGCAGTGACAACACAAACTTGTAACTTCCACAAGAAAGGTGTTTCAGGGAACAGTGTTACTAGCTCTTCTAAAGGCAGCCTAACAGTTCAGGAGTGGGAAAATAAACAGAAATAGGATTTGTTTTACTCACAAGAATAGGAGTAATGCTTGCTCTAGTTAACATTTGTTTTACAAGTCTGTATCTGTCATAAAGTGGCTTCACAATATGTCTTTCTTCTCTAGTAACCTAAAGGCAGAGAAACCACAGAATTAATTATACCAGTCACTAAATAACAGACAAGCAAACACAAAGCAGTGTGCTTCTCCTGCCAGCCATGTACATTCCAATTAGGAACATAAAGCTAGCTGAAATTGTGTGTATGGAAGGGGGTTTATGCAGATAAATGGGAAAAGGTGGGTGCTTTTTCATACTCTCTTTTCTCACTTTGATGTCCTGTATTTTTCAAGAAAAAGGTTTCAACACTTCCTAAAGTTAGGGGAGCTTCAGTAGAAGCCATGGAAAAGAGGCAAAAAAGGGACCAAGAACTGAGGGAAAAGATGTGTGCCTGGCAATGATGACGGTTCTACAGAAATGACAGGGGAAAAAAGAAAAAGATGAAATTGTAGAGGGGGGGGCAAGAACTGTCCTTTCAGTTCTGGTTTTGTAAAATCCAGAAAAACATTTCTGGCCTTTTCCCAGGAAATTCAATAATCTTATTTTTAAGATGTCTCTTTGCCTCACAGACATAAAAGGAACCAAATAACACCAATCACTTTGAAAACTCCAATAACCTGCTGATTCATGAAAAAGGGGCCTACCAATACATACTTTTTTCTTTTTTTAGAAGTCAATGCAGTAAGTTCCTCGGATGCCAACATGGAGGCCAATAGATACCTTTGTGTTTTGGAGAAGGAAAAAGAAGAACCCCCACACCAGCATTAAATTCTGGTCTTACTGCTCAAGAGTTACTCTTGTCTACACACACACACGAGTTTGAAGTAAAACCAAGTATTACCGGCCGTCCATGTTGGCTTTCATAATACAAGAGGCTTTTCTGGAGAGATGTTTTCTCTTCTACCAAATGGTCCTTTGTCATTTTCTATCAAGAATAATTAACATTTAATCAAACACAAGTCACTTTAACTGTTTTTCCACATTACCAGCTATACAGATTCCTTAGCTAAACTTAGCTTAGTTAATATCATACTTCCCACCTTCATCCACTTAAAGCTGTTCAATATTGTCAGCACATACTTGTAAATATTTAAAAATAGTGAGTAAGGAAAATGTGGTTCATCTTGATAATTTCCCCACAGTCTGAAATGTGATGGCCTGGCAAAGAGCTGCTAGAGAGGCATCATTTTGTTGGTAAAATGGTATCTGAAGTGTCTGACAGTGCTCTATTTCCCTCTCTTATTCTCTTGGAAAGAGCCTTTCCATAACCTCATGCTTACTTTTATATCTTCTGGCAAACACCTCTCAGCTCGTTTTTCCTTTAATCTTTTCAGAATGAGTTCCAGTGTCGCCTCCTTGCTGGGCTTTTTCTCCTTCTGCACAACCTGCATCTCATCTTCATTTTCTTCATCCTCTTGGTCAAGAGAGGAACCAAAGCTTTTTGGAAGAGTGTTACTTCGTGGACGTGTTTGAGGTATGAATTCTCCCTCTGAGCTCCTCTGCTTTGCATCTGAAATGAGAAAAATTGCTCAGTCCAAAGGTTTAAAAGAAATAACTCCATTAGTTTCAGTGAAAATACAGGGATACAGAAGTTTTCATTGAACTAAAGCCACAAGAGTAATTTGATTTTTAAACAGTTCACAGTGTAGAAGTGAAACATCTTTAGTGTCCTGTGGAATTTTACTGAATGGCTTAACTGTTTCAGTCACATAGATAATGTATGTTTATAAAACCCCAGAAACTGAAGCATCTCTTACCTTTTATTTGCTTTCTCAATTTGGTAAGTTCAGTCATCCATTTTAAAACTTTTGGATTGGCTGCAATATCACTATAGGAGGGCTGAAAAAAATACAAATAAACTACATTTTAAAACAAATACTCCAGATCCTGTTTATAAATACTTCTTTCAAGACTTGGGAATATTTGGCACAGTGAATATTACACCCAGTATCAGATGAGATCTCAGTGCCAACATAAGGGACAACACCTGTGAAAATTAAACTGAAACAGTATCAGAAGTTGAACCAGAGAGTGGTAAAACACTTCTGCTCTGCCACACAGGTCATGTGAAATGCTCTCAGTCTCAGTGTATAAATGTCACTCTGTCCTCCTCTGGCTCTGACATTACTGGCACATTTTCCAGCATTGCTGTTGCTCAGTTCACTTTTGCAGACAGCAGTGTATGAGAAAATCCTTCTCATTTGTGAGCCCACGTTACTCAGTGATGGACTCCAGGAGTCACTCAGCCCTGCCTACAGCCCTTTACCCTGAGTACAAACAGAACCAGTAACTTACCTTACTGTTTTTCTCTTTTTCAAACTGTTCCTCAAATTGCTTTATTTTTTTCTGTAATTTCTTGACAAGCTGATAAGGTGTCTTGTCTTCCCTTTTGTCATCTTTTGAACTAAAGGATGCTCTTCGCGTTCTGAATTAAAAACATTTCCAGAATGTCATTTAAGTAACTAAATGAGTGCAAACAATTTGTGTCTTTAAGTAACAGGTGATTAATTTCTTTTTTTTCCCCCTCCAGTTCATAATCCATTCTTTTCAAGTTCTCAGGGCTATTTACTCAAAATGCTTTGAGCTGCTGCCTTCAAGATGTGATGTGTTATTTTCTTCCTCTCTGATTTCAGTAATACCCACAACAGAAAATCAGCATTTCAAATTCAGGTGTAGTAAACCAACATACCATTAATTGCCATCTTTCTGGTGGCTGAGCTATTTACCTCAGTTACTGATACTCAACAGTTCTTTCACACTTGTTGAGCACAGAATAAAGCCTGGGATAGAAGCCACCATGGAACAAGTCTTGGTAATCAAACAGCTTCACTTAACTGTCTCAGGCAAGTTATTAGATAATTACCTAAAAAATATCCACATCATCTGTTGCTCTTACTGATAACTTCCTTAAATTTCACTAAAAGAGTTCTAGAGTATGTGGTTCTGGTTTTATATCATCTTTTACACTTGTTCAGTTCCTTGACATTTGTTGCCTTTGTAAAACCTTTTTATTTCAAGACTGAGATGGGAATTTTCTTGTACACTTATTCCCTCAACACAGCCAGTGACATCTATATAGTTCAAGACACTCGTAATACTAATCTAATAATCTGTTAGTGTAGATCCTTATTAGATTCAGAATGAGGAGAACAGCTATCACATCAGCATTTTTATGCAGGTCAGTCTTCTACATCATTTCAACAGTGTTTGTCAAGTATCTTCTGTGACCAACTGGAGGAAACTTGGACAGTATTTTTTGCCTCAATAAATCTGTCAGACAGACAACTGGAGACACTAAACTTGGTCTTTCCTGTTCCAGATTTTCCAATTTTATAAGATTATTTCTTCCCTAAAAAGCCTGGGAACTGTTCTCAAATTCCCTTTCCCAGCAGACAGTACAGGCCACGGGTTGGTTACAGTTTTGGAGGTTGATGCTCCCCAGTGTTACACAAATAACCTGCAGCTTGTTTAGTGACAACTCTGCTTTCATAAACTAAAAGAAAGCAAAAGCCAGAGTTGACATAAAATCACAGACCAGAGTCCAGTAAAACCTGGTAAAGAGAGGATATAAATACCTTCAGCCCGGGAAGTGCCATCACAGCTGGCTGTCAGAAGCCCAGACCAAGTGCCAGGGAAAGCCTGCAAAGCTCTCTCTATTTTTGCACTCTTCCCCTCAGCATCTATCAGTGGCCACTTGCAGAGATACGATACCACCTCAGACGAACCTCTGGCCTGACTCACTCTGGCAGTTCCTGGGCAGGCAGAACACTCAAATGGCTACATCACACTATGCTTGACCTTGGTCTTCAATTAATTCATATCATGAAAACCCACAAGGTTCTTAAACTGCCGTTTTTCATCCTGGCAGTAACATCTCCTGCCCCCAAACCCACCAGACTGCATTAAAATACACACCTAACAAAAGAAAGTGCTTTGGATGAAGAATCTAATGTTTCTGGATCGTGTAAGAAACGCTGGCTTTGCCCAAAATCCAGACTCCGGTGCGACAGTATGGGGTGAGAGTCCTCTTCCAAGGGATGGTTGGTCATCCTGCCAGCCTGGGGGGAAAGCTGAGCTTCTCCAGACTCACTGTCCTCCTGCCAAGACTTGAAAGCAGGAAATGGATCTAGAAGATAAAAAAAGGACACAAAACGGTACTTTTCTGTTAAAAGAACTATAAACAGGAGTCAAAAGGAAACAAAAATGAGTACCCAATGCTTAGTCTTGTATGCTATAGAGGATGTGGTGTCATACACAAAGTGAATAAAAACATTGAAATGCATCAGAAAGCTACAAATTCTGTCATATAACTGAAAGGAAAAGGTACTGAAATGAAGTATGCACACTAGGATCCCTTTTTCAAAGTGTATCTTGGGAGTATGCATTTCTGAGCAGTTCAAGGGTGAAAAAGAGCCTTATTTATGTATCAGAAATACAAAATTAGAAGAATGCATTTATTGTCCATTGTAACATTTTGCTGTGGAAATTAGTTTTCATACCATATGCTTATACTTGGAAAGATTGTCCTCTTGGTTCTGAAGAAGGTAACCCTGACAGTACCTCTTTGGGCACAATGCCCATTTGCTTAAGACTTTTTGAAGGAGTGTTCTTGGGTTTTTAAGATTAAATCTGTCTTGACACCACTGAGAAAAAGAGATTTCTTAATTTGTGGAAGATGATTTTCTAGGAAGGGGATTCCAAAACAATCAATCCTTTCAAATCCCTTGAAAAGCTCATTGCTAACAACCCTTGCTATTCTCTGACATCGTTTTCTTGCTGTCTAACCAAAACCTGACATGGTCTTGAATTTAAAATCCCACCCCCCTTTTCCTTTCCAAGTGTTGTCTATAACTTTCCAGTTCAAATCAGAAATTTGAAAACTGGGTTCAAAGTGTGCAGAACAACAATAAAACCCACAAAGTAACCTTTAAAAAAAAATAACCCTTGTACCTGCTTTCCATTGTGTATTTACCAAGAATTATTGGGGTTTTTTTGTCTTGATTTTCAGCTCTGATCTTGCCTGTTTGCACAGTACAAGACACAAGAAGGGGACCTTTTTGAATCAACAAAAAAAAGCTGCAGATCAGAATATTCCCAAGATATCAGGGACAGCAGGTGAAGGGTTAGTTAGAAAGCAAACCATAAACTATCAAAAGGCAGTAACTGAACGTATGGCGAACCATACTTACCCTCCCCTTCTCTCTGCAGATGCATTGTTTTGAAATCAATGAGGGGGAAAGTGATAGGGCATGGCGCTAATAAAATGAAAAAGAATGGCAAAAATACTAAAGTGAACACACAGCACAGTCAGAACAAACTATACATAACATGTAAAGCAGGAAGATACAGTACCAGGGGAAAACATCCCATCTTTTGGGCCAGGCCCTGAGCACACTCAGCCTCCAGGCAACTCCCGTGGCAGATAAGGATGCTCAGTCCTTGGCCAGTTGGAACTTTTACTGAAAAGATTTACAAAGAACTGATACAGGAATAGTAAAGACTTCTGTAGTTTAATAAGAGTCTCATGCATCCTCACATGAACAAAAGACAAGTTCTAACTATGTTTTTGCCCAGAGTTTGTAAATAGTAAGAGATGGTGGTGATTTCCAAAAAGCAGGGCAAATGCAGAAAAAATACTTAGAAATATGAATTAACCATTCTGCAGTTTTGCCTTAAACCAGCAAGCATTTGACATTCACTTTCAAGAACTCTGTTGCTTACAGGCCTTTGAGTTTTCTATTAGATTGGCTTTAATAACCCAAATTTTGTAACAAAACTTGGGCTAGTACAGAGTTTTTAACAAAGTCATTCTAATTGAATGTGGAATGCCACAAGGACTAGTGTGCCTGGGAAGGCTGAGATCCCAATAACCATCCTAAAAAGAACCAAAGAAGTGAAAACAGTAGCATCTTGCAAGAGATCAAGAAACTTACAATATAAATTTATGTACATATGCTACTTTCTTTTCAAAGGAGGGTCATAAAGTTATTTGGGGAAGTAAAACCAAAGCAATTTTTATGAGCAGATTTAAAGAATAATGAAAATGGAAGCCACAAACCTTCTGTACTAATATGTATTAATAAATCAGATTAGCATAAATAAGAGGATGCAACAAAATGTAATGTGCAAGTAAGCAATAAATGTAAATAAAACACCAAGAACATAAGCAGGGTTTTGATGATTTTTTTTAACTTAAGACAGTTATTAGCTTGGGCAACATGAATGAAAATCTGGACTCAGTGTCTTTGGTTCCCTGCAAAGTGGCTTCTCTGTGGCAGGACAGACCCTGAACGTGCAGTTTGCTGGGGCTCAAAACCACCAACCAGCAAATATTGTACAAATCTGATGAAGCCACAAACCTCATCATCTGTAAAAGGGTTATGAGGGCAGGATGAACTCCTGCAGGGAATTAAACTGGGAAACAGTCAACACCAGTGACAAGTTATCAGTAAGTTACCACCCCCTGAGCTTCAGACAAAGCAGTTTGTGCTGACATGGGCAGCTCTGAGCTGCACCATCCCAGGACACACCCCAGCCCTAATTTACTAATTTTAATATTTCTAACACTGCAACCAGAGGTTCAGAGCATTCCTTGGCACAAGTACCTTACTAACATTTGACTGTGGCACACAGAGGCATCTCAGAGAACAGCTGGCACTGGAACAGCCTGGGGGGAAAGTTAAAACCTTGTCCCTGCACTGCATCTGTCAAACTACAAGTTTCCCAAACCAGAAACAAAGGGACTGTGGCCACTGCACTGTCAGTGACAGCTCACAGTATTTTAGCAGATTGTATCACTTGCAATTTTAAGGTGTGATGGCTCCAAATACCAACAACAGGCAGAGAAAATGGGATATAAGGATCATATAAAAAGAGAAGTGTTTTGAAAAGAAGATAATGATGGGAGTGTTTTGCTCTGGTTACAAAGGGCTTATGGTTTTTTTAAATAAATCAACAGTTTCAACAGTTATTGCCAGACATTTCAGCAACAAAATTCAGTAAAGTCACAAGCTCTGGGGTCTGCTAAGCCTGGAAGGCCATGAAGAATAAAGTCAAAACCATAAGGAACTCTGTCAGAGGAAACTATGTGTCAAATATTTTGTTTTTCCTAAAATCCAAACAATGGAGGGAGAAGAGGCAGAAAAATAATACCCATCTGCAACTTTAGCCCTTATTTGAAAATTCAGAGCTGTTTCAAGTTGTCCAATGACATGAAATTCAACATCTGACATTCTTGATGTTTTACACAGAACAACCAACAGATTTTTCAGAATAATTGAAACATTAGTTGCCGTGTTTGGCATTTTACTGGTTTTAAGTCAAATTCAGCTAGCAACTTCAGTAGTTTGCATTTAGGAAAAAAAAAAGACAGACAAGACACAGTGTGAATTTTAACTTATGAGAAAGTGTTTTTAAGGACTCGGATGGGAGACTCAGGGTCATGGAACCATTAGACAGTTTAAACACAATAAAAAAACAAAACCATCCAAATCACCCAGAATGAAACTTGTGGGTTTTTGCTTTCTTTTTTCAGTCATTCCTTTGACTACTATATCTTTATATTTTCAAGGTTCTAATTAAGTTGCAGATAGCTCTGAATTGAGATGGGCCCTTTGTCAGACTCAGTCAATCTTATGACGTGGAAAAGAACAGATTCTTGAAATAAAATAAAAAAGGCATAAGCTGTTCGCTGCTTCTACTTCGTAAAATGTTCTGTTGGTCACTCCTAGTTAACTACATTATGAGCTAAAGGGTGGAATTACCTTCCCATTTGTCCCCATCAGGGACATTCCTCAGCTCCAGCCGTGGCACTTGGAGCCCCGGAGCCTCCTGAGCGCTGCCGGCCCCCGGCCCCTCCGAGTCGGTGTTTGCATTGAGGTCACAGGCCTTGATGCCTGAATCCTGCATTCAAAGCACACACCACAACAACGTCATTACTATTCAGCAACTGGAAAGAAGGTGTTTAAACCTGTTCCAGCACTTCTGGAAATTTTCTGGAAAAAATATCTTTTCAAACTCAAGGAGTTATAAGCACACACCTCCCAACACCAGGCAATTATTTACATCACACAACATTCCTTCCATGAGATGCACAAGTTTGCTCTGCTGGCAAAAGTTTCTGTGAAGTGAGAAGAGTTCTCACAGTGAGAGGTTTTGCAAGCCTTGGAGCAGGCCAACCAACATAATATGTTAAAAGCTAAATTTACTGGTTTTCTTCCCATTTGTATTTCATAAGCTTTTAAAAAATTCTCTGCAGAGAGAGTGCTCAGGCATTGGAATGGGCTGCCCAGAGAGGGGGTGGATTCCCCATCCCTGGAGGTTTTTAACCTGAGCTTGGCCGTGGCACTGAGTGCCATGATCTGGTAAAGGGACTGGAGTTGGACCGAGGGTTGGACTTGATGATCTCAGAGGTCTTTTCCAACCCAATTGATTCTGTGATTCTATGGATGTGGCACTGAGTGAGAATCCACCACGTCTTGCTCCAACCCCACTGTGATCACCAGCCCAGGGCACTCCGTTGGAGTTGGAGCAAGGGTTGGATTTGATCACAGTAGGGTTGGATCAAGTGTTGGATTTGATGATCTCAGAGGTCTTTTCCAACCCAATCCATTCTATGATTCTAAGATGCTGTGTATCTGTATATAAATGAAATCATCATCTTACCAGAGTTATCTCTGGAGATACACTATCATTGCCATCAAGCAATATACTGTTTTCCCTAAAAAGAAGACACAGACCAAGTTATTTTAAATCCAAGTTCTTAATGGACAATAAATACTATACACCCCCCTTATATTTCATTCTTACAAATCCCAAATCTATTTCAGCAGATAGACAATGTATTCACTTACAGCAATAATTAAAATTCTGAGGAACAAAAGGCACATTGGACTTGAACCAAGTTGGAAATAAAAACAGCTCATACCTTTTGTCTCAAACTGGGAGTAAATATTTTAAAACTCAGTTCAACTCAAACTGAAATTTCAGAGCTGAACTCCAAGTGCAAATTCACAAAGCTTTCTGACTAGTCACTGTTACCAGCATTAATTCTTCAATGATTAAGAGCAATAAAATGTATCAAAATATTTTAAAGAAAGTAACTGTTTCTTCTTCTGCTTCTCTTGCTCAGAACATAGGACTGCTCAGAAAAAGCCACAGCATGCAGGCATGTACTTGTTTTCTCTTAGGCACATAAAGTTCTGTGCCTTTTTTATCATCATCATAAAAATACCCTGTTTTCACATGTGAGAAGTGGTGTGTTTATTTCACCTCCCTCACATTATGCTGTGTTGTGACAAATCCCAGTTTGATACACTCTGCATTTCAGAACTGAAGTTACACATCCTGCAATGTCAGTAACTACAGAAAAATACAAACCTTTCACTATTATTTTCTCCATCAAGATCTGCATCTTCATCACATGGCTGCAATACCACGGCTGCAGTCTGTTGGCAAAAAGCATGTTTAGAAGATTTAGGAATGGCGCTCTCAGCTGAAAACATTTCCATCATCATCTCTGACCACAACACACCCTCAAGAACTAAAAGCTTCTTACCTGGGGGCATGGAAATCCTCCTTTTTAACTATATAGTATTTTTACATCTAAAGTAAGGCCAGTGAGCAAGTGTTTTATTCACCAGCAGTCAGACAATGGCTTTTCATCTTCAGATAAACCCTTTTTATTATTTCTTCAATAAAAGTTCTACATCAAATTGTCAATCACAGTAGGAAGTTTGGGGTGACTAAAACCACTTGGTACATCCCAATCCTGAAAACAACTGGGTTGGATGTTGACTTGTGCTCAGAATATATGAAAGGAAACAACTCAGAGAGACTTTCCAGAAGGAGCTACTAATTCCTGTTACTAAATAAAGCAGCAACAGAATTGGAAGGGGATGAAGAAATGCTGGCAGTTCTACGACACCATCTCACAAAACAAGTTCAGATGAATCCACGCCACCATTTTGTTCATTAAAAATTGGCACAGGACGACTGGCTACTTAAAGAATTTCTGCTAAAGCCCAGCACTTAATTTCTTCAAAAAAGTGTCTTATTTTGGGGAATATAAGAAATTTGCAATATAAAATGTGCCATTTGGGTTTAGACTTCAAGGAGTTCTCACAAAATTATCCTTTAAGTGTCTGAATATAAAATAAAGTTATTGAGAGAGTTTAAATACCCCAAGAGTTGCCACTGACAGCAATATTCACCCTTATCAGAAAAAACTCCATTATTCTGTTAAAACTATTTCAGTCCTCAAGTCAAATTCCGATTTGGGGAAACAATTTTTAATGATAGTGCATTTTTCACACTCCTGCAGATAATTTCCAGCCTGGAGATGAGCTGTGCAAGTCCTGCACAGCCACAGTCACTGTAGCTGCTACAATACTGGGCTTCCATTCAGACTGTACACAATACTTGCTTCTGTCAGTGATACCAAACTATTCAATTCAAGCACAACATATGAAAGCAAAGCCAAAATTAACTCTGTGACACCTAATTATCTTGTGGTTTGTTGTTTACAATTTCAGTTGCTTTAAGAACTTCAACAGCCACTTCAAATAGCATTAACAATGTATTTCCTGAGCAAAATAGTTTTTAAAAAACACATCTAAGTATTTTATTTTTACAACACATCCCAATATGTGCTCAAGCAACACACTAGACAGACTTTTCTGCTTTGGAATACAATGGCCAATCCAGTTTTCAAAATCACAATGGTAAGAATTGAAGCTCTTCAGGAGGACACCTGTGTAATTTTCCTCTCCTGAACACCTCAAGTGTAAGAATTCTAAGTGTACACAGCAATCTGGGGGGACACAAGTCATCAGCACAGAAGCAGCAAACAGTCAAGCAAAGAGCCCCAAAGAAGTAGCAGAACCCCCTTCAACTAGAGAAGAGATGAAGATGTGCTGAGAAGAACATGACATCCCTGCCCACCACAGAAGAAACTGGAACCAGAGAGAAAAAGCTGTAATTATCTATTTACAACCCCAACCTTCCCATCACAAGCATAGCCAAGAGGCTGCAGGCTCAAGGTGACTCCTCCCCTCTCCTGGTCCAGCCCCAGGTGACTGACTATGGGCTGTGCTGCACTCACAGCTCTCCATCTCCTGCTCCTCAGGGAGCCTTTACCAACACAGATGCAGAACTACCCAGTGCTGTGCTGGCTCATACACTGACTTACCTCAGCAGAAGGAAGGGCTGGTACCTGTGAAAGACCAAGAGAGAAACATTAGTCAAGGTTTAAACCAGCCCCACCAAAACACACAAACCCTTCTCTGTGCATGTGGCACAGCAGAGAAGATAACTGACTGCACAGAGCAACACCTCAGGTAATGCTACATCAGAAAACCTGGTGGTCTCTAAATTAGGAAAACCTGGATCTCTAAAGCACTAAAAAGTCACAGCAACTTATGGTTTGATATACAGGAGACCCCCCCCTTCTCACCTGAGTGCTTTCTTCTTCCTCAGTTACAGTATCGTGTTTCGTAGCTTCACTGTCTAAATCAGTGCAAACCAACACTTCAGAGCAGTCTCCTGTGTTTTCACTGCTACCAGTGTCATTATCTTCAATAACATCATTCCTAAGAACAGAACAGAAAGATTTTAGGAACCTGTAATTCTACCCATCAAAAGAAAACCAACTACCACACTTTTTCTTGTCCTTAAACAATATCAAACATCAGGGTGAGTTGTTCTTGTTTGAACAGAATGATTCTGACCAAAGATACTGGGAGTATTTACAATTCCAACCACCTGTAGGCAAGTTAACTATTTAGGTAGTTTACATATACTTGTTTTCTACATCAGTATGTGACAGACATATTAAAATATATTTCTTTGATTCTTGTGTTAAGGGCCAGGCATACACCCCACACTCAGCACGCTGCCCTAGGGAATAAAAGCACAACATGCTGAAACTCCAGTGACCTGATGAAACTGCTGTGACCACACTGCCCTCAGCACTGACCAGCCAGTCTACAGCTACTGCCACTATATTCACCTCCAGGGAGAAATCCCCGTATTTGTAACATCTAATCTGCCTAGAATTCAACTTGCAGGCTTGCAATAGTACAACAAGTCTTTATGTGCCACCATTCCTGTTCCTACATGATTCTGTCATTGATCACAAGCCTTTGCCTTCCCTCTCCTCACTCACAAAGAATTCCAAACTACTTTTAAAAAGCTCCTCTCTATCAGATATAAAGATACTAAACAGGATGGGTTTGAAATTAACATTTTGACTACATTTTCTTAATTCCAGCCATCATTTTAAGTTAGTTCTAAGAACTCTGCCTGGATCACTGCTTTCTGTAGTTGTTCATTTAACTGTGTATTTGCCTTATGCACAGTCTGCTGCTTTAAAGAACCCAGACAACCACTTAGAAGAAGGATATCAGGTGTCCTGTCTTACAGTTAATCCACAGTGGAATGATGATCAGAAGCATTTGGAAGAGTCCCTGTGCCAGAAGAGGATACTAGTTTCAAACCAACAGTGATGGCACTTGGAGCTGTCTCTGAAATCAGCCAACCTTTAAGGCTCTTACGCTGTAACTGAAGGAATTCAGCTCCTCCAGCTCTTCCAGGCAATTACCAGCATGTAAATTACTTCAAAGACATTAAATCTCTAACACTAAAACTCATGCTTAATTATCATTGCCACTAATGATTTTTACTTTTATGATCAACTGCTAACTTTATTCTGACCTCTTGTCACAACTTCAAAAGCCAGTAAAGACTGAACAACTTAAGAAACAGCATTTGAGTCTGAACATTTAAGGTATTCCAGGCTCTGTCCCTGCACTCCAGGCCCTGTCCCTGCACTCCAGGCTCTAAGTAATGGAGGACTTCAGGTACTGAAGTCTTAACAGCACCTTTTTGGAGCCTGGGTATTAATCACAACTATTTATTTTTAATAAAGCACCAAACTGTACCAGCTTCTCTCTCCAGGCTGCCATGGCAATCAGTACACTCAGAACATGGCATGAGTTACAATAAAAATAAAAGCTGATCAAATGAGGCTAAAATTCCATGCAAATAGACCCACGGTGCTCATTCTATCCATTTTTGGCTGTTTCATTGGACACTGACAGCCAGAGCAGTAAAATACCTATGTTGACATGGAAAAACAGGGTGAGGAAACTGAAACAGGATCTACAGTAGTTCTAATGTGGTAAAATTTTGCCATAAGTCCAAGAAAGCACTTGGGTATATTTAAGTTCCTGTGCTACTTGCACAGAATTCAGCAGTAAAGCAGATACACTTCACAGCATTTTAAACAAGATCAATTTAAAATATTTGCTTTAAGAGCTGTTGACTACTGGCAACAGATGGAGGTTGATTTGTTTTAAAATCAAAAGTCAGTAACAGAAGTCGTAACTTTTAGGCTGAGCTGGGGGATTTGGGCAGGTTTTTCTGGGAGAGTTAAGACATACAATCCTATAGAGTTAATTACAGACACAACAAGCACTTACTGGTTGTTAGATCCTTCCTCATCCCCACTGGGATTTTCTTCTTCATTGTTACAGCCCAGACTGTGTTGCTCGATGTGTTTCAGATCCTCATCAAAGGTGGTGGGCAGGTCGAAAAGATGCTGTTCCACAGCTGCTCTAATTGCTCTTTGTATGATGCTAAAAAGGAAAAAAAGACATAAAATTCTTAGTAAAAACTCTCCTTGTGCATTGATCAACCATGCAGAAAAGCAGAGATAAACTTCACACAACAGAAATCTTTGATGGCAAGTACTTCAAGGCAAAAAGAGACTGACTTTTCCAAAAAGGCAGTGGAAATCACACTGATTTTTTATTTTGTAAGATTTATATAAAGTATTATGAAGCCTATTAACAGTATTTTAAGAGTAAATCAATGTATTACAATGACTAACCTATTTTTAACAACACAAAACTTTTGTTTTAACACACAAAACTTCATAAAAAACTTAGTATATTTATGTGAGAGTAAAATCCTGTGTCAAGCACCTGATGAAGGACACGATACACCCAAAGACTCACCAAGAAAACAGCATTCTTTAAAAACAGACTATTCTGTTGAGTGCTGCTTAGCCAGCTCATCCCAAATACACAGAGGCCTCTAGAAAATCCTCCTGTAAAAATCTTAAATTATTTAATCCCATTTTAACTCTCAAATGGTGCTTTCATTTTCCCTCCACACTTGACAGGAAATTCCACTGAATTGTACTTAATAACTAGAACTGGTGCTAAAAATACAACGTGAATGCTATGATAATTTTAAAGTCAACCACCTAAGAAGGATCTAAGAATAAAACCAGAGTGGTTTGAGCTCTAGATCCCACCATACCACACTCTCACTGCTCTCATGTTCCTGCAGTCAACAGCACTGACAAACATCAGGTTTTTCCTACATTGGTGGTAAATGCCATAAGTGAAATACTTCACACTAGAATATGTTCATTCATGACTATAATCATCAAACCTACTGCATTTTTTGGAAAGAATATGTAAAGTTCTAGTAATACACACAATTTTCATCATACTTACGCTGCAGGGGTTGGCAAGATACAGATGGGAGAGATATGAGCACTGCAATAAAGAAGCAATAAGTTAATGTAAGGAAAAAACTTAGCACACAATAAAAGTCTTGGAAGTCAACAGAAAGCAATTCATAAAATACTTAAAGACTGCATGTGATGCAGCTAATAAAAGTAGAATAAACATGCAAAGAACACCCTGATTTGCAGTCCCTGCATTATTTAAATGACAAAACCTTCAGGAATGCCATCACAAGACAGTTGCAATGCAGATTTCTGTCTCCCAAGAGCCAATACTTGGTTTATTATGAAACTACAAGCTCTCAGATGTGTGGTCTTTCCCATGGGAAATACTAATCACTGTGTAGTCAAACATTTTCCTGACACTTTGCTTAAGACTGCAAATTTTAACCTTGCTGCCTGAAGCAAATTCCAAATGCCTCTGCTCTCCTCCACAGGTCCTGTCAGATGTTGCATAATGTGACTGCACATTCAACAGATCCACAACACCGAGCACAGCTCAGCTCCTCAAGGGTGGGTTCCTTCCAGAGCTTTTGGGACAGGAGCTGGACATTTGCAAACCAGCTGGAAACCTCCCAGCACAAGCCACTTCAGAATCCTGAACTCCTCGAGGGGGTGGGAAGGTGGAGAGCAGCAGAACTAACACCAGTAAGTTCATTCATGTGCATGGGGTCCCTCTAGAATTTTCCATTAATACGCTCAGAATGTTCTCACGAGAAACAGAATACTCAGAACTTTAGTCAAAGTGACAGTAAAGATGATAAGAATAAAATGAAACATGAAAAATCTCCTATAAACAGCAGTGAGCTGCTACATATACACCTCACTCAGACAGAGCTAAACACCAATTGCAGTTTAACTCAGAAGTGGGGACACAAACAAATACTTTTTTCCCATTATAGGCAACTAAGCTCAGAAAGCTGAAAAACAAGCTTTTAGCCCACTCTGTACCATGCAACAACACTGCTGGCAGACAAGGTTCATTTTATAAATATTATTTCATGAATGCATAAGGTAAACCCTGAAATACAAGGCAGTTTGGCACTGCCCTGGAGAGCTGAACAGGCAGCACCTCTGCAAGGTAATTTTGGGTGATATGAGCCTTGCCTGCAATAAATGTAGACAATCTCTCTGCTTAACCAAGAAGATTTTTCAATACAGCAAAGAATATCTTGTTTAGACCTTATCAGGTTTATTAGTAGTTCAACCAGAGAGGGAGAACACCTCAGACTTTTTATTTTTCTCTTCCTCCAAGTAGACAAAGCACAACTTTCAATTAAACAGAAGCTGATAAGGAAAATGGCCAATATATTTATTTAAAAATAACTATACCAGTTTGCCTTAGACATCTTTTACTGGGCCAGCAGCAGAGTGAACTGCATTTAAACCCCACCAGGGCACAACTGAACAAGGAGGTGTTCACAGATGCTTTAAATTTCTTTTCTTTCATTTTTTTCAATAGAAATTTGCTGGCGAATCAAGTTCATTTTATGATCTGAGTGTGTGTGCCTGGGTGAAAAACAAAAGCTGATCTATTCCAAAGGCACTGACAGGACAGGCAGCACTCGACTACGATTTCAAAACAGACACAGCTTGGGGAAATTAAAATACCTGATAGAGAAGCCAGATCTTGTGGCCACTGATTTCAAAACTGCTGGATCAAACTTAGAGGGAACACACTGGCATTTGGTGTTTTAGTTTCCAGCAAAAGAATAGTAGAGATAGTTTACTTTCACTACCATTTCAGTGCACAGAAGCTCAGCATAGCCCTACTACTCGTACAAAGGTGATTTTTTGATAAATACATTTTGTTTTGACAATACTTGAAAGACAAAAATGAAGATATGAAGTTGTAAGTTCAGCTTCATTAACAAGATGAGAGAAGCACAAGCAAGAATCTCAGCAAAAACACCAGTAATATTTCAAAACACAAACCCCATAGTTTTAAGTCTCCATCTCGGTAAGTTCTACAAAAGCTGCATTACAAAAGGATAGTTACAGTCTGAAGGTACTAAACATAACTGTGTTCAGTGAAATCGATTCACTATTAAAAGAGTCACTCCTAAGACACACTGGGACAAAAAAGAGGCAATCAGAGCACAGATCACTGCAACACTCTAGTTTTAAAAGAGAGCAAGAAAAACTCAAGTCAAGGGCACAAGTACAAACACTATTTATAGGAAAGTGATGACCTGAAATCCTTTTCTTTTACCCCCTGAGACAATAAAGATCTGTGTCAAGAATGGGGAGAATCAAACTCATCTCTCCAAAGAATCCAGATGATTCCAGACATGGTTCACAACAAAATTTTCCATCTCAGTGTGTAACATTCAACCCCCAGCACACACAGGACAGTTCTCAGTGCTTTGATTCAACACCTTCAGGTGCATCAGAGGGACTCAGAAAAGCTGTGCATAAAGCAGCACTATTGCAAAGCCTGGAGAATCCTCTTACTACATAAAGAGTACCTTACATCTTCAGCTAATCCCTTTAGCAATTAAGCACTTTCTGAAAGAAATGTGTCAATCTTAGCTGAAAAGCCATTACAACTCCTGAGCCCACGTACCACAGTTCAGGGATACTTTTAAAAGCTGTAATTTACACTGCCAGACAGAGCCTGAACGCAGCATGACACAGCAAGACACAGAAAGGTAAACATCTTTGTTTCATAATGCCAACCCACTCTGAGAATCCCTCCCTGCCCACAAAAGGTCCCAGTAAAAACATACCTTGAGTAGAAAAATATATTAACTAGAGATAAAATATGTCAAAGTTTTCCCTGGTAATTTCCTGACTGTACACAGATTCTTCTTTCTCAAAATAATCAGTTCTGACATATTATGAAACAAAATAATCTCCAAAACACAAACACACAAACTCCAAAATCTCACGTAATTTCAAAGTTAAAGCACTACCAGCAATCACATCAAAACATTTTTTCCTTTCATAGATTTACCTGTGCAGGAGAACTTTACAAGCCATCCTGATTATCTTTGCTACCCCGAGTGAGCACTTGATGTAGAAATGCCTCATGTGGAAGGCAGCGAGGGGAGCTGGTGGCTGCTGGCTGTGCATGGTGCTCGCCGGGCTGGCACTCCTGAGTGCTGCACTAAACCCTGCAGTCTAAATAGAAATCGACTGCAACATGAGGTCACTCCTGACAATAAGCTGCCCAATCACCACTTGAAAGCTTTCCTAACATGTTGTTTACAGATTTTCCAGCATGGAGAAGGGTGTTAAAAACAGTGCTGTGCTAAAATAATAATGTATTTTCCAGCAGTTCTGTTTGGTCAGCCTTACCGTGCATTTTGTCTCACTTGGGAGCTGTTGATATTATCACCTCTCTCTGATCAGAGCCAATTAAATCACAAAAGGGTTAAGAAAAATATCACAGAAGCAGTGAGAGCATTGCCCTTCTCACTACATTTAATACAAAGAAAGCAAACTGTTTATACAACTGATATGTTGTATCTTGTATTTTTACACACATAATTTTGAAAAGCCCCAAAACAAAGAGTTTTGTATCAGACTTCTGACTGACAGTGTTTGAGATGAACTGCACAAGTACAGCAAACACTGCTTGGCAATGCACAGTGATGAAAAACTTGGAATAATGACAGACAAGGAGTCTGAAGTAGTTATTTCAACAGCATGTCTTAAAATTCATCTGCAATGCCGAGTCAGGGATTCTAAAGTTCCAGCCTGGTGGGGGTTGGTCTCTTCTCCCAGGCACTCAGCAATAGGACAAGGGGGCACAGGCTCAAGCCCTGCCAGGGGAAACTGAAGTTGGAGATCAGAAGAAAATTCTTTGCAGAGAGAGTTCTCAGACATTGGAATGGGCTGCCCAGAGAGGGGGTGGATTCCCCATCCCTGGAGGTTTTTAAAGTGAGATTGGCCATGGCACTGAGTGCCATAATCTGGTAAAGGGACTGGAGTTGGCCCAAGGGTTGGACTTGATGATCTCAGAGGTCTTTTCCAACCCAATTGATTCTGTGATTCTATGGATGTGCCACTGAGTGAGAATCCACCACATCTTGCTCCAACCCCACTGTGATCACCAGCCCAGGGCACGGAGTGCCCTGGGCTGGTGATCACAGTAGAGTTGGAGCAAGGGTTGGACTTGATGATCTTGGAGGTCTTTTCCAACTCAATCCATTCTATGATTCTGTGATTCTTTTCTCCAGAAGACAGGACACAAAACCTAAAAAGCTATGGGGAAAAGGCTTCTGGTAAAGGAGAAGTTCCCTCTCCATGCACACAACGCCAGCCTGTGTGCAACAAACGCTCCCTGGGTGGGGAACAGCCTCCAGGATCACTCAGCACCTTTATTTTAAATACCATTTGCAAGAAGCCACTAAATCAAACTGCATTAATGATTCTCCACATTCTCACCTGATCTCTAACTCAAAGTCAAATTAACACCTGCAGAGCAGGAAGGTCACAGGTTTCAGAAAGTACAAACAGAATGAGCAGAGAAAAATGTGGTGAGCAAATATAAACAAGTTGTAGTCCAAACAACCAGGAGGAAGGTCGGATGCCTCATTGTAGGAATCAAGATAACCAATATTTAACATGCAGAACATGCAAGTTCAGCATTCTTTTCCTTCTCTGCACAGAGACATCAAATATACAGATATTCAGTGCCAAAAATCAAACAGTAAAAAGGCACCCAAACTCCAAGAACTGCAAGAATCATGTTTAAGATCTGCTTCTCCTCATCCCTTACATATAACCTGCCACAGGCCCTATGTCAACACAAGGATAAATAATCCAAATAAAACCTGAAGCATCATTTTATTTATTTCTTTTTACATCACGAAACTAAGACCAAAAAAAGCCATAAAATACATATATAAAACCCTCCAGGTTTGGGAAAATATTTACAGTATTTATAGTGGTTAAAAGTCTAATAAAACATATTTTCTCTTTCACTTTATTCTAAATGTTTCATGCAGTTGTTCTGATTTACAGTCAAAATTCTCCTTCTTCTACAAGATTCTTCTTTATCCTTTCCCACAAATTATGCAAAATGCCAAACATAATTAATGCCTATTCATTTTTAATTAACCTTAAACATTGAGTAAAAATGTTTTTCTCTTCAGGCTATTCAATTTAAACTCAAACATATTGAGTTTGTTCCTACTGCTGTGTTTACACATTCCAGAAGCAACCTAATACCTGTGAATAGTTAAATAGCAACTTTTTTTTAATTTAGCCCAAACTAAAATTAAACAGTTTTACTGCTGACAAAGATAATTAGCTACGAAAGTATAATTTAAATTACAAAACAGAATCATGTTTCTCTCATTATTTTATATTTTACAACTCCCTGCCCTGACATAGAAGGAAATGTGCAACCAGGAACTGAACAGATTTCAACCCAAAATCACTCTTGAAACTAATCATTCTTAGGCAGGAACTTGCTTGTGATTTTCCCTGCATTTCTTTGGCTTTTAGTCACACTTTTGTTACAGATTCCTCCTCTCTCCTCCCTACAAGTCCCTACATGCAATGCCCATAGCAAACACACACTGTGGAGGGAAGAGTAAAACTCACCATCTGTGCAATGTGAACTCCATACAAGTAAAGCAGCCTTCAAAATAAAACCTTGTGTGTCACAAGCAAGTGCAAATAAGCCCTCAAAAGGAAGCATTTTTCATTTATGCATCTCCTTTATGAAGATGGCTGTTAAATGCTGACTCCTCCCACTCCAACATTCCTCCCTGTACCACACTTTGCAACTTCCAAACCTGCCCACAGCTCTCCACCAGCACGTGGCAAGGGATAATCCCAGGATTTCCCACTGAAACATGGTACAGAATGGCTTTGCATCCACCCTATGCAGACTCTATTTCTGCTACACAATTTACTGTTGAAATACCACTTTACAGTTTCACTAAAATAGGCCCTTTTTACTTTCCTCTGCATAAATCACCATATTTAATCCAGTCTGAATTCGGGAACAGCCATTTTAACCTGTATTTTACTATTATAGGAACTGCACCTACTTCTAAAGCTTCAGTTTGCAGACACCACCAGTTATGTGAAAATTTTGACAGCTTCCTTCTCTGAGAGAAAGAATTATAACCCAAACTTTAAATCCAAACTCCAAGGCAGGACAGAGTTACCTTGTTGATGCTGAAACACTCCTGGAATCCGAGAGACCCCCTGTCACATCCAGGTGCACCACAGCTGGCCCTTCATCAACAGGTTTCTCTGTGCCATCTTCTGGAAGTTCTTCAGACTGCTCAAGCTTTACATCTTCCTCTTCTTCCAACAGATCATTGATCTAAAGGAGATTTAATCCAAGTTAATGGGTTGAAAAGTTCCTTGTAAGAGGTCCAGGGAATTAAAAGAACGTTAAGTATGAAAGTAACGTATGTGTAAGAGGAGAACATTTTTCAATTTTAGAAAAAATAGGCACACTAGGCTTGCTTTTATGTAAAACCATAAATTCCACATCATCAAAAAGCTACTTCTGAAACACTGGACAAGAACTGAAAGCAAGCACCACCTCCAAGGCCATAAATGAACACAAGCAGAATCAAGAAACAACAAAATCCCAACCACACTGAAGTCACAAAGCACAGAACTTTTCTCCTTCTTTGTATAAAACAGATCATTCTCCTCTATTCCACAGGAAGCCTTATTCATGTACCAGAAGCCTTTTCAAACCCTTCTAGGGAAGGCAATACAGAGGTCTATGAACCCAAACATTAAGGACCTGAATGAACCAAACTTTAAAGCACTGAATTAACACTTCCAAAGCTCCCATGAAGACTCTTGTCTATTTTTGTTTCTCTGTTTCCAAACAGATGTTTTTACTGAAGCAGCAAAATATAACCAATTTTAAAAGTAAAACAATAGAGCCAACTCCAGGCAGCCACCTTCATTTTTTAAAAAGCAGCTATGCCTAAAATATGAAAACATGAACAAAACAAAGGGATTGTTTGACTCCCAAGGCCTCTCTGTGACTCATTACTGATCTCCCAGACTTGCAAATCCAAAAATGAAAGGAGCAACCTCAAGAAAGTATGCTTTATAGTACCTGCCACATGAGTACAAAACAAAGGCACTAAATTAAGAAAAATTCAAACTTTTAAAAGTTTAAGATTACAAAGAAGACAGAGAAGAGGTACTTGTTTGTTTTTAAAAGGGGTGTTCTGTGTTATATGGCACTAAATTCCAGGCAAGAAATGCATTTATCCCTGGTTTTCCTCTATAACTGCAAGAGGATGTGCCAGTGGAGCAAAGGCAAGGCCACCCACGCACTGGGGCAGTGCCAGGGGGGCTGAGCCCAGCAGGGACAGCGGCCCTTCTGTCCCCACGGCACCAGCCCCGATAGCAGAGCACTGTTGACATCTGGTGGAGACACCATGAAATTAAAGGGACACCCCTCCAGCTGAGGGGAACAAACCAAACCAAACCACCCACCAAACACACTGCTGTGCTCGGGAAACCCTTTTGCTAAAACGCACAATGACTCGCAGCCAAGTCAGCAACTTCAGAGCAGGAGAGCTCAGACCCATTCTGGTCACAGAGCAGCAGTTCAGGAAAGACACTGAGAGGCTGGAGTGGGTCCAGAGAAGAGCAATGAGGCTGGAGAAGGGAGTGGAGCACAAGTGCTGTGGGGAGAGGCTGAGGGAGTTGGGGGTGTTTAGCCTGGAGAAGAGGAGGCTCAGAGGTGACCTCAGCACTGTCTGGAACTGCCTGAAGGGAAGTTCTGGCCAGGTGGGGGTTGGTCTCTTCTCCCAGGCACTCAGCAATAGGACAAGGGGGCACGGGGGGGCTCAAGCTCTGCCAGGGGAAATTGAAGTTGGAGAGCAGAAACAAATTCTTTCCACAGAGAGTGCTCAGGCATTGGAATGGGCTGCCCAGAGAGGGGGTGGATTCCCCAGCCCTGGAGGTTTTTAAACTGAGCTTGGCCGTGGCATTGAGTGCCATGATCTGGTAAAGGGACTGGAGTTGGCCCAAGGGTTGGACTTGATGAACTTGGAGGTCTTTTCTAATCCGATCGATTCTATGATTTACACAAAATACATCTCAAAAACACCCCTTAAAAACTTTGGCTTAGGAAAACACCACTGATAACATCAAGCAGAGTGTGAGACCCTGCATGTTTCTGTCAGACACACCCAAAAATCCTGTTGACCAAGACCAACAACAGCCTGGTTCTTCATTTGGTTCAAAAGCCTTTCATTCCTAAATAGGTACTTAAAAAGCTGGACTGTTTATATGGCATAACCATGTCTGTGTTGGGCAGGATATCAATGTTGGTTTAGTTTCTATGCATTTCTCTTAACAGCACAGCTACACTTACTACAAAAGCGACAGTTTGACAAGCATTAAGAAAATTAGGAATGTGCCAGGTTTTGTCAGTTTGCAGGAAACTAAACTACCAAAAGGCAGACCAAAGAAATTACATTTCAATATATCTTTCATAATCACAATGTGTTTAACAGATAGTTAAGTGATAACATATTGCCATTCAAAATATTCTTACCTGCTCAGTTATTGAGCTTAAATCATTTGTAGATGAAAAATCTTCCTCTTCATTTTCAAAAAACTCACAGTAGTTCTCCAGAAGCCCCGCCATAATTCTGCTAACTATTTCTTGTTCTTTCAGATCCTCCACATCTGTGTAAATGCTAAAGATTTAAACACTGTTTTAGATTAAAACTCTAAATCCAGCTGTTTCCCCAAAGAACTGTGAATGATGTCCCTGAGTAAGGGCTACATTTTACACCATTATCCCATATCCATTCTGAACACCGATAACTCCACGTTTGCCTTCAAGCTCCTGCATTATAGAGCTCTATACTATATTTAAAAATGAGCAGTAACTATTTAGTCAATGAATTTTTATGAGCAATATTTAAAATTCAAGTATTTTCCTGTAGAGAGGAAAGACCAGGAGAAGCTGATACTTTAACAGCCCTCTCCCAGAGCTGTTTTCTTGCCACAAACAGTAACCTTACATACTGTGACTAAAATACTTGAACCTCAGAGTAAGTAAGTAAAGCAACAATCAATCAGTGGTTTCTAATGCCACAGCTCATAGACAGGTTGCTGCTTAAATGCAAGCAAAAATTGTGACACCATCCTGTGTACTTGCTACTGTTGCTCATGGACTGGGAATGACTTTAAACTCCAGACATGCACTCAAACTCACACAGAAACACTTCATTAACTTTTATAATTAACTTACTGGAAAACATCCGGGCCAAAGACTGCAGCTAAAGAACTTGCTGACCAAACTTCTTCATGATGCGATGCCACGTTAGCCAAAAACTTACACAGAAACTTTAACAAACTGTAATTAACAGGTGGAAGCTGCTGCAAGAGGAACCTCAGCTTTCTTCCAAACTCATCTTCATTATTATAATCTGAAAAAGGAATAAAAATATTTTAATCACAAATAAGATATCTGCTTTTTCATATTCAATATCCATCAGATTCTTCTCTGACAACAATTACTTATTTCTGAAATATAATCAATATGGTCAAACCACAGCCTAAAATGTCAGAATTGACTTGCATTTGTTCAATAATTTCCACCATATTCTCCTCTGGGAAATCCAATCAGTATCTTTCAGCACATTTTCCCCAATGAAAACTCACTCAAGTTTCTGATTTCATGGGACAAACTCCTCTGTATGCTTTTGTTTTTCCCAGCGTTATATAACAACTGCTTTTCAGAAGAGCTTTAGAGACACCAACAGCTCCAGAGACAGGCAGCAAACCCCAATCTAGTCAAGTTCTTCTATCAGACCAGCTACGTTGACACTTCTTCCTTTACAAGCATCCCATCTCACCACTCTTCTTGCTTTTATAATACTTAGCTGATAAATCCAAATGCAATCACCTTCACACATGCTTAGCTTGGAGCTTGTTGAGTCTATTTCAGATCTGGAAAAGGGGCACCATAAAACCTCTCCATTCTCACCCCACTTAACTACATCGTTCATCAAAGTATCTCCCCGTAAATCTCATTTGCTGCATCATCAGCCTTACAGGCAACAAGGAGCAAAGAGTTTACAACTGTTTGTAGCTAACTGAGAAATTATATATTTAGGAAAAGAAATGTCAGGAAAGGAAAATGGGAGAAAAATTGATGCAGAGATACCTCACCCCTTTTTTCTCAGACACTTGAAAACTCTTCTGAGATCAGTTAGAAAGGGAAAAGTATGTCTGAGGGTGATGAGCCATCACTCTGCCTCTCCAGAGGAGAGAGCTGAGACATCCTAGTCCTTAATATCAAAGCAAAGAGTGAGTAAATTCCCTGTTGTATAAGCACAGTAACACCAAGCAGTAACTGCACAGATTTCACTTGCTCAGACAGTCAACATTTACAGCAGCTGAATTCAGGCAACCAGGCACAGAAAAATAGTTGTCTCAACACAGGAACTCAGTAAAATTAATGTCTTCTTGTTAGTTTTTACTGCAGAAATGCATTTTGGAAACAGAACAGGAAAAAAATACTTTAAGAAGTACTTTCACCATGTAGACCTTCAAAAAGAAAGAAAGAAAGAGGTGATAGTCAGACCACCCTGCACACACTCCATGTTCTGTCTAACCAATCTATCCTGAAATTTTAAGTTCTAAATAACCACCAGAGTCCAATAAGCAGAACATCCTTACCTCTACCTGAAGCCCTCTGACACTAAAGCTGGGCACACACTTCTGGGACAGGTGGCCTTGAGCAATGGGGTTAAATTCACACTCCAATTACCAAAATGACCTGTCTTTGAGGAGCCACCTGCACGCAATGAGCCTGTAATGATTTATACAGGCCACACCTTGTTGCATCACTAAGTTGTTTTGAGAGCTGAGCCTGACCTAACAATATAATGGACTGCTAAAGAAGGGGAAGACCAGAACTAACATATGGATCATCCACAGTTACCACCACCACCTTCTGCACTTCTGTAAGAAATTCCTCCTAAAATGCAGCTGATTATGTAATTCTGGAACTAACTGAGCCGTATCTATCACACAGCCAAACCCAATTAAAGGAAACCAGGATATTTAAGAGAGGAAAATGAAGAAGCTTCAGTGCTGCAGACGATGCTCCAGTTTAGCATCTGGTAAATACAGAGTATCAGCACATGAAAACTCTGCTGAACCCACTCCTCCTACAAACCAATTCCCACTTCAAACAAACAGGACTATCACAAGCACCATCAAGTTCTTATCAGGAATAAACTCAACAACAGGAAATTAAATCGAATAAAAATGTGTCTTACAAAGCCAAAAAAGCCCAGCACTTGGACAGAAGTTCTGAACTGACACTGGAACAGGAGCAGGAGCAACACTCCTGCAGGGACACAACCAGGGCTGGACCCTTTGTGGACGTTCCTGCTGCAGGAGAAGTGCCTCCAATAGTCAAGTCATGAACCAACTCCAACATCACTCAACACAGCAGAGGCCAAAAGGCCCAGGAGGGTGGATATGGAGACACACACTGGGAATTGGTAAAGAAAATAACTGTGCCATATGGGTGTCAGCTTGAAAGGGCAAGTTTTAGCAGAATATGAAAAAACATACTTAGCAATAACAATATGCTGATGACAGGTGGTTTTGTCCTCCTACAAATGAATTTTAAGCTGAAAACAATCCACAGTGGGAGAGCAAATATGACATGAGCATGGGACTTGAGATCCCTTTTCTACTCTACAAAACTTTGAAGTGCCACAAAAGCATAGACAGAGTAAGTGAAATTGAGGGGAAATAAGAGAGAAACAAAGACATTCCTGAAGGGAAGTTCTAGCCAGGTGGGGGTTGGTCTCTTCTCCCAGGCACTCAGCAATAGGACAAGGGGGCATGGGGGGCTCAAGCTCTGCCAGGGCAAATTGAAGTTGGAGAGCAGAAAAACTTCTTTGCAGAGAGAGTGCTCAGGCATTGGAATGGGCTGCCCAGAGAGGGGGTGGATTCCCCATCCCTGGAGGTTTTTCAGCTGAGCTTGGCCGTGGCATTGAGTGCCATGATCTGGTAAAGGGACTGGAGTTGGCCCAAGGGTTGGACTTGATGATCTCGGAGGTCTTTTCCAACCCAATCCATTCTGTGATTCTCTGGTACTTTCAAAGCATCAGTGGTGGGAAATTGTCCAACAGCTTCCATTCCAGTATGTGACACTTTGACCAATGTTCCAGCATTCTCACTCAGGAACATGGAATATTCAGAACTAATCAGCAGGACACATGGAAGCTTCACCATTTTCCTCCGTGACAGACAAACCATTCCTCTGAACCCTGATTGAGCTCCCTAAAAAAGACCAATTTATTGGGGTTTTATGCTTAGAAAAGGCCTCCTGATACACACATTACTACACAAAGCACCAAAGACACCCACCCTAGTGCCACTACAAATCCCAACTCAATGCTGGGTTTTACTCTTAAAATCACAAAATAAAAACATTGAATCAAAAATTGTTATTACCTTGAGAAAGCTGCATCAAATGTGTGTGCAAACTGCCTGGGATAACTGGCTCTGGAAGTTCTTGAAGAAAAACTCTAAGAAGGCTGATGGCTGAGGGTACATCTGCCTCTTTAACCAGATCCACATCTTCTCCATTATCGTATCGCTGCCGAAGCCACTCCACTGTCTCAGCATTCCCATTGACTTGGAAAAGTCCTTCTTGTTCCAGACCCCCTGAGGCAGAAAAAACGTTGCAGAAATAGTTTTAGATCCAATACAGGCAAGTGTACCAGAAAGAAATAGTGATAATCAGATCTGCACAGTTCTCACACTGAGGGGAACACTTCATGGAGCAGTTTGCAAGACTTCCAGCAGCCTTTTCCCAACACACACATTCTCATGCCCAGTTAACAATAAAATAACAAGGTAAATGTGAGCAGTACCTAAACCTCAGCATTTCTTACGAGGTGCCCTGCTGAGTTTACTGTGTTACTCTGGGCTAGAAAACAGTAACAGACAGAACAGGAGGAGTAAAGAAATGAAGTATCACCAAAAAACCCCAAACCAGCCAAATGACATCCCAGAATCCCAGACTATTCTGAGCTGGAAGGACCCACAGGGATCAGCGAGTCCAACTCTTCAGTCATTGGCCCACACAGGGGATTGAACCCATGACCTTGGCATTATTACAACCAAGTTTTAACCAACTGAGCTCATCTCAGGGTCAACTAGTACTCTTCAAAAACCCCAATCTATTCTAATCTAGAAGAAGCCTGGGTCAAACTGTCACAAAGAACAACAGTTCAATGCATGATGTGAAGCACAGCAGGGCAGTACATACCATGTTCCTCAATGTAGTCCACGACATGGCGGACTATGAATGGAACCTCATTGTCAGGTTGCCCTTCTTGCTGCAGCTCATCAAGTGGAATTCCAAATATTTTGTTAGCAAGAACAGAGTTGCAGTTACTCAAGGAAGGGGAGGAGCTCTTCCTCATATCTTTTTGCAGCCAAAAATCAAAGCTGTCTTTTCTGTCAAAGGAGAGGAATTAAAACCAATAAACACAGTTCAGTGTATGCTGTTGAAAGCACTGACCTGTAACACAGTCTGATTTAATTACGAAATGCAAATATTCTCCGGTTTGTCTCCATCAGCTCACTGATCTAATGAACATTTCTGTGCCGACTCCAATTACAGCTAACTCGACAAACGACTATCACTGAGGTGTTCTGTCCAGGACTGACAAGAACACACAGAGCAACAAAGGAAACGCAGAAAATTCTGGTTACAACATTGCCAATAAAGCTCTAAGATACTTGGGGAGAGGTGGGTTCCTCAGTACCTTTTCTAACAGTATTCAGGCTTTCAGAACTCAACACAAAAGCCTCTTGACAGGAAATTAAACCAGTGGATGGTACCAAACTCAACCCCCAAGTTTCAGTTACATGAAATGATCCAGTATTTTGGGATACACAACAGCACTGCAATCAACTTCTAATGTATTTGGCATTTTCTGGTCTACAGAATAAAGTTTCAAATACCTGCATCAAATTAAAAGTTCTACTGAACATAATCCCCCAAAACTAGTTTCCAGATGCTCAGTGATATCATTCTTCTATCAAGCTTTTACTTCCAAGTCTTTGCTTGATAAAGGATCTGGGCAGATAAAGGTGTCACCAGAGGCACTGTCAGTCACTCAGTTAAACTGTTATCCTGTCAACACCAAAATATTTCTTCTAGCAAAGAAAACTCTGTCCCATCAATATAAACATTAAAAAGAAAAAAAATACTTGTTTAAAAGCAAGTAATCACTTTCACAGAGGCTGACACAGAAAACATGAAGTACATGCTGTTAGTCAAAGCACTGAAACCAAAGAAATCCTCTTTTTACTGCTGGATAAATTTTAATAGATGAGACATCTTGAAATCCATACTTTCTTTTTTTATTCCAGTAAAACAATCTAAGAAACCCACCTCAGAGTACTTAAACAGCAGAGTTTGAAAAACACTTTCTGCGCCAGCTGCCCTCACTGACCAAGCATTCTTTTGTCATTTATGGTTGTTTAAGATTATGGCAAAAGATCAGCCTGTAGTTCCTCATTGAAGAATAGCAGAACTCGATCAGTACTTCAGCAGTTAATCTGAAAAGAAAGAAAATATTATTAGACCATAAAGTTTTCAACAGTTTTAAACTCAGTCACAAGTCTAAACATCACATTTGAGGAATTCTTGTCAAGTCATCAGCTTCTTGTTCTGAACAGGAAAGCATAAAGACCACATTAGCTCGGCTCAGGACAGAGCACCCAAAACTGCAAATCCCTTTTCTCACTCAAGAGTTAACCAAACCTGAAGTGAAAGTCAGCATGGGGCATCCAAGTCTTAAACATTAAGAAATAAATTTGCAGACTCATTCAATCCTCTTCCAAAGAATCAAGGAGGGCTAAGTAGGTTAGACAGAAGTGTTTTAGAGTACCTGCCACACTAAAATATTTAATGGCTGTAAAATTTTTAAAAGTATCTCAAGCACTGATTTAATACAGCATCTTAGAACTGCAAGACCAAAGGCAAAGTTCTAACTAAGAGAGTCACCCACTTTCAGCAGCACTGATGGTCTTGTCTAGGAAGTTGATTACGTGTCCCAACTGCCAGATCAAAGTCCAAGAGATCATCAGATCCTGATACAGGCAGCAACTTCCCCCAAGTCAGATTCCACAGAACCACCCACACTTTTGCCACCTTTCATTTAGCATCCAGACTATGTGGACATTTTTCATGTTCTCAGCTCTCGATATAGCTACAAACCACAGCAATAGCTTTTACAATTCTCTGCGGGATCAAAATTTACACTGCAGCTTCCTGGCACAGTGGAGCTGATATGAAGTCCAGAATCAAAGGCACCTCAGCCCTTTGATCTCAGTCATCACCTGGTGAATTCAGGCAACTGGGCAAAAGCAGCTTGTGACACACACACAACACACACCACACCAAAACCAGACAGTAAAAAGGCTTTTCACAACTTTAAAGTGTGTGTACCACACAAAATCACAGACTATTCTGAGTTGGAAGAGACCCACAAGGATCATCGAGTCCAACTCTTCAGTCAATGGCCCACACAGGGGATTGAACCCATGACCCTGGCACTATTACAACCAAGTTTTAACCAACTGAGCTATCTCAGGGTCCAAAACCTTCTGTTTCATAACTGGAGACTGGTATGATGGACTGAGACAAGGCCCTTCCCTCTCTGTGCTCCCCCACACCAGCTCTTGCTGCTGTTCCACATCAGAACAAATCAGCTCCAGCCTGGCCTGCAAAGCCCTGAGAGTCCCCCCCTCCCACTGCCCAAATGATGACAACAGGAATCCAGAGTCCTTCCAAGAGTTTGCACAACGCAGTTTTCCTGCTCCCCATCCTCCCAAACTGCACCCTCAGTTAGGGGAGCTGCTCATGAGCTCTACACAAGACTCCTTCAGCTTCAGTATTCTCTTGCACTGAGGCCTAGAGGAAGAAATATGTTATCAGGGTTGTTTGCACCCAGAGCTCCCACCTGAGGAAACGATGCTTAGAACTGTTAAGTAATGTTTTAACAACTGCTTTTCAACTATTTAAGGAAGAATTCAAAGAATTCACAGATCACAGACTATTCTGAACTGGAAGGACCCACAAGGATCATCGAGTCCAACTCTTCAGTCAATGGCCCACACAGGGGATTGAACCCATGACCTTGGCGTTATTACAACCAAGTTTTAACCAACTGAGCTAATTTCAGGCTTAAAAGTGTTTAAACCTTTGCCTATTGTTGTAAGCAACACTGACCAATATTCTCTCCTGTTCTTTGTCTTCTGTCTCTATTGTCTTGTATTACACACAGGTTGTAGATCTGTTTTGTGTCACAAACTGGATCCTGGTCTGAGGTTACAATTCCAGGTGAGCTGGCAACAGAAAATGAAGGGTGGTATTGCAGTCAACAGGTTTTATTTTTTTGTTTCCTTGCAGGGCTTTTTTAACCAATCATGTTCAAATCTGATATTGTGTAGTCTTGGCTACTAAAAGATCCTGCCAGATTCCCACAGTGAGGCAGCTGCAATCCATGGCTCTCCTGTCATTTATGAAGGTTTGTACAGCCATTTTGCTGGATGTTTTGATATATTCAGTGGAAGTCAACACAATCTTTGAATGCAAGTAGATTTCAGTCAATCCCAACATATCATGCAAATTTTAAAATATGAAGATGCACAAAGTCTATTTTCTCAGGTCAGCCTGTCCACAATAAATGAGAAATCTCACACTGACCAACCCTGGGGTTGAGGGGAGAAAACCTCTGATGGATCTGCCACAACGTCTCAGGCTAAAACCAACGAACAACTTCAAAACAAACCTCACCTAACAGAGAGGCCAAATTAGAAGTAATCACTTCTTTATAATTTGTCACCAAATGAATATTCTTGAGGTGCAGCTTTAGCAGCAGAGGTAACTCTGCCAGTCACCAGGTGCTGCAGACAAACAGGCTGCCTGAACATTCATTTCATTCAGAAGATATGAAAACAAAGAAAAACAGACAGACTTCTATTTTAACTGGCTTGGCAACGTAACAATGAAGCTGAAACAGCCTGGTTGTCTCATTGTTAGAGCAAAACCGGATTTACAACCCCAGCTTATACTTTAAACAAAGGTTTATATAGTTTATCATCACCTGGAATAATTAGTGAAAGCCTCATTTTCACTTTCTAATACACACACACTTATACACACCTATAAAAGCAATTTATTTTCAGAGCATTTAACTCTTTTCCCTTTTAGTTCAGGCTGTGGGATCTCCACAAACAATACAATGCATCTGGTATTTACCAAGTCTAGAAAAATCTGGAAACTCTAAAAAAGTTATTCAACTTCCGGCACGTTTTATTTCCTGCTGTTTCCAACACTGTAAAACTGTTAATAATTAAACATCACATCACCCCTTTTTATATGGATCAAAAGCTTTCCCACTTGCCCTCCCTTGACTCAGGAAGAGCAGCACTTCAGTGCAGACATGTAGGAAAACTGGGACACAATGTGTGACCTTCAGGACCATTTCTGGAGTCTTTTACAAATCCTAAATATTGCTGTGGAGTTTTTTTTACTTTTTTTGCCATGATCAGACAACTCAGAAAACAGGAGCTGACCCATTCAGTCAACTATCCCTACTTTTGTCCATATTATCCTCATCCTTTTGAACATGTGTTTCCCCTTCCCAAGTTCACAACCCAAAGGCTCCACAAGTCTGATGAAGGAAATAAAGTAGCAACAAAAATAAAACCAAACCAAACCAACAAAAACAACACACAAAAACCTCCCCAAAAACAAACAACCCAAACAAACAAAAACACCAAAAAACAAACAAACAAAAACAAACAAAAAACCAAAACAAAAATCAAAAACAAAAACCAAAACCCAAAACCAACAAAAAAAACACAAAAAACAAAACCCAAAAAGACAAAAACTAAAAACAAACAAAAAAAACCACAAAAAGCACACCAAAAAACTAAAACAAAAACAAAAAACACACACACACAAAAACAAACAAAAAACCACACAAAATAAAACCAATCAGGTTATGTTTTATCATAAATTTTCCAGTTCCATCCTTCTCAATCTACTTCCTCTCCTCATTACTACAAACATCTAAAAACATCCCTAAGCCACAATCATGTCCTACCAAACGTAAACACAGAAAACTAAAAATACACTGTATTATAACCACATATTATGGACAATTTACAAGGGGCTGAACAAAACATTCCGTGTCCTTTGCAGCATGTTGAGCCCAGGCACGTCAAATGAGGGTAAAAAACACAGTTTTGTTCCGTACTGGGGATTTCAGTGCTCTCACAAATTATTAAAAAAAGTTTTGTTGTGTTTTGGGGTTTTTATCAAGGCAGGTTCTTCGTAAGGTCCGCTGGGAAAACACCCCCATGAGCTTCACTTTGCCAACATAATGGCATTCCCTCATCTTGGCAATTCAAGTGTTCACACCCACACAGAAAATGCCACGAAAGAAAACATGGAATACAGGGCTAATTGTTAATATTTGAGAATAGTTACAGAATGGATTGGGTTGGAAAAGACCTCCGAGATCATCAATACAACCCTTGATCCAACCCCACTGTGATCACAAGCCCATGCCACGGAGTGCCCTGGGCTGGTGATCACAGTAGGGTTGGATCAAGACGTGGTGGATTCTCACTCAGTGCCACATCCATAGAATCACAGAATGGATTGGGTTGGAAAAGACCTCCCAGATCATCAAGTCCAACCCTTGGGCCAACTCCAGTCCCGTCACCAGATCATGGCACTCAGTGCCACGGCCAAGCTCAGGTTAAAAACCTCCAGGGATGGGGAATCCACCCCCTCTCTGGGCAGCCCATTCCAATCCCTCAGCACTCTCTCTGCAAAGAAGTTTTTCCTCATCTCCAACTTCAATTTCCCCTGGCAGGGCTTGAGCCCCCTGTGCCCCCTTGTCCTATTGCTGAGTGCCTGGGAAATGTCCGAAGTTGTAAGTGATGTCAAGAATTTCTAAATGATGGCCAAAACTTGTGACAGATCCCAGGCTGGAATCGCAGACTCTCCTCATACAATGACATCACCAGAGCCAGTGCCAGGTGTGAGCAAGAGGCTTCCCCAGGAAACCCTCGTGTAGCAGCTCATTGCAGAACACACAGACCATTTGGCAATGCTGTTCTACACACTGTTTCATTTCTGTTTAAAAGAAATGGCAACCAGGGCTCTTCTCCTTCCTTTTAAGTTTCATCAAGATTAAACTAAACTGACTGTTTTGTAGTGTTGGGTCAGGACAGTGACAGTTGACACTGACTGGTTTTTATACTCAAATTACTGTTGGCATTCCCGATGGATGAATTGCTTTTGGGGAAAGGAGCTTTTGCTCAGCTGATTTTCAGCTTTTGTTCAGCTAACAAGTGAAAACAGAGTGTTTTGCTCGTTTGAATTAACCCAGTCAAAACTGCAAAGTTGGGCAGGTTAAGGAAGGGACAGGCTTGGAGGAAATTGATACACAAGATAAACTGGGAAAAAACCCCACAAACAAACAGAACACTAAAACAAACCCATGACACAGAAAAGGACAAACAACACTTGTCTCAAGAGCATGCAGAGCTGTGCAAGTGCTTGAATGTGAACAGACACAGAACAGCCTCCATGCAAACAGAACAATCACATTTAAGTACCCATTAATAATTTGAGTAGACAAAACAAAAATTATTTAAAATAAGAGTTTTTAAACCAGCAAGATCAGCTTAAAATAGATTCTTAAAGCAAGATTTCCTCTTTGTGACTATCAGTGAAATCAGCTATGGAGAGTATTTTAGGCACAAGTCTGGACTAGCAAATCACAGAATTCCAGACTATTCTGAGTTGGAAGGGACCCACAAGGACCATCGAGTCCAACTCTCAATCAATGGCCCACACAGGGGATTGAACCCATGACCTTGACATCATTACAACCAAGTTTTAACCAACTGAGCTATCTCAGGGTCTAAATCAACCAAATGGGCTCAGTTATTATTTTAAATTTAACAGGGTGGTTATTTAAGGACACAAACCCCATCCCCATAAAGGCATAACATTTGAAATTAACTACAGAATTTAACTTGCAGTGTTGAAGGAAACCATGTTGGAGTAAGTGTCTTCTCAGGCAGATGTGACTTGCCTGCTCCCTTCATTTCTCACTACAGTCCCCAACTCTGCACTCCCTGTTTGCTCTCTGGTATGAGCTCCTTGCAGGTTTGCCCACAATCACACAAGGAGCCAGCAGGAGGAGAACACCAGCTCTTTAATTAATTAACTACCTGCCTGTATACACCTTCACATGTATACTCACACACACACTAAACCTCAACTCTACTGGCAGAAATTCTCCATCATTTGCCACCAGCACTTCTGAGAGAGCCCCAGGAGGCACCCAACAAACACTGGCCATGATGATGTGCTGGTTTAAAGGTCAAGCAGTGGGAGAAACGAACCTAGCTCAAGAGAGACCACAAGTCAGAATCACAATTCACTAAAAAGATTACAAGAAACACAATGATACAGAGAAAAACTGGTTTTAACCCACAAAACCCAGCTGTACATCCCAGCCCCCTGGGGCACAAACACAGTGGTGTTGCTTGGCCCCTGCATGCACAGTGAAAGGAAAGGGCAACCTCCTGGTGAGGATGATGGTCAAGGGTGGCAGTCAGAGTCCAGCTGAGGTTCTGGTCCTCCTCTGGATCCACCCTGAGATAGCTCAGATGGTTAAAACTTGGTTGTAATAATGCCAAGGTCATGGGTTCAATCCACTCTGTGGGCCATTGACTTAAGAGTTGGACTCGATGATCCTTGTGGGTCCCTTCCAGCCCAGAATAGTCTGTGATCTGCAGAAAAGTGGCACCAGAAGTCCCACAACCCAAAGATTATCCATGCNTGCTGAGGTCACCTCTCAGCCTCCTCTTCTCCAGCACAAACACCCCCAGCTCCCTCAGCCTCTCCCCGCAGCACTTGTGCTCCACTCCCTTCTCCAGCCTCGTTGCTCTTCTCTGGCCCCGCTCCAGCCCCTCAATCTCTGTCCTGAGCTGAGGGGCCCAGAACTGAACACTCCCCTGTGACACAGAGTTCTTTAACACCCAGGCTGTATCTCGAGGGGTCAGGTGTGCCCTGGGCACGATCCATTATCCACAGTCCATCAGAGATAACACAGATGGTGTAGAACACTGTTCAAGTTGTGCCCACACAGTGATAAACTGGTCCCAGTCCCTGTAACCAGGACAACGGACAAAGCACATGAAAAAATAAAATAACAGAGCATAAGATTTAGTAGGATACAACTGAAATACGATTTCTGTTTCCTGGAAATGCAGTAACAAGTCTTCTAATTTACAAATTAGAACAATTTAAATTAAGCCTTTATGTCCTTACCAGGGAAGGAAGCAACAAACATCTCAGGAAAGCTCCTCTGAAAAAGGTATTACTATAAGTAACAGAATTTTGGATTTTATTTTAAATTTACAACCATAATACTGATTAGTATTCATTTTCAAATCAGTAAAGTTTAGTCTACCATTTCAGATGACAAAACCCAAGCACTCTGTCTCTGACAAAGCCCATCATCAAACACAGATCCCATCTATTAGTAAATCCTCAAATATACTGACTATTTTAAGTAACATTCTAAAACAATTCTACATGTTAAAAGCACAAGCTGAGGGATCACAAAAATATTAGCTGGTTTTGATATGCAAAAATAACGTTTTATATTCACTTACTAGATAAAATCCAAAGGCTTTTTAACAGCATTACAGCAACTCCTTCTCCAACTATACTGTACAAGAGGAATGAAATCAAACCATCAGCGACACCAGAAAAAGTAGCTGTTTGCTCAGTGCCTCACACCCACCAGCACACACTGCCAGATTTGCTGCCAATGCACATGTGCAGAATTATAAAGAAACTTCCTGCTCGCACAGATCCCATCACACTCTTAACAACAGTAGTTAATAAATAAAAAGGCTTTTGTATCTTGTGTAACAGCTAATTATAGTCATCCTCCTCGCCACCCTGCAGTGCAAAGCTCTGCTCCCCCAGCCACACACACGTAATTGCCTCTGCATCAGATAATACAGAATTTAATGCAGGGGCATTGTAAAAGTACAGAAAGGCAACAGACAGGAAGAAATTATCAGTAAACCCCATGCAACTCAAGAGGGTCATGTTATAAAACCAAAGCAGTTCAACAACTGGCTCTGCTGCTAAAACAGACTTTGGAACAGAAGTCAAGCGACCTCAGAGGTACCAAAAAAGCAAACTATAAATATATAATGCACTTAATTCATTATACATAAGTTACTGTATTACATACATTTATCATCAGCTTGTTTCCCCCTGACAAACGGGTAAGCAGAAACACACACTGGAACTCAGCAGGTTACAAAACGATTACACAGCCCATTATTCCCTCTCCAAACGCTGCCCGTGTCACAGCCATGAGCAGGTGCCTCCAAAATCACGGACAGGCTCGGCAGAAATAAGACATTCCAATGAGGAGTTCAGAGTCATTGCTACAGAATTGAACTGCAAGGGAAGAAGGGGAAACAAAAAAACAACAAAAAAGAGAGGATGGTACTGAGGGCTCCTCCACAACCAGTTCCTGTCGCAACTTGACTATGATCAAATTTGAAGCCATCGCCAGAAATCATAAGGTTAAAAACTATACTGCAAACTAAAATTAAATAACCTGAGTACATTACAAGATAACAAAAGATTTCATTAAATGTGAAGTTCAGCAAAAGGGGAGAAAACCTTTCAAACATATACACTTATAAAAGTATAAAGGAAGAAAGACCCACATCGGTAAGATTCCAGCTCTCACCTTTTCAGTTCTGTCCATGTATTATCACCCTACACAGCTGAGCACAGACTTTAATCCTGAACACACTGAACATGAGCACATGAAGAGCCCCTGGTGAGCCGGGAACCTGGACAGTCCATGCAGGGTCCCACCAGACTCTGCTCAGATCCCGCAGCTGCCCCACCCAAACGTCCTCACAAATGTCCACACAGTGGAGAAAATAAAAACCATTTAAACCTCTCAATAGAAAAAAGCCCCTGCAACCACAGCCTTTGTTACGAGCTGTTTGAACACAAACATAATGAACTATCTGTATTTTAAGCTCGTTTGGAATACTTTTCTTATAAATACACAGGATGGTGAAGGACCTCGAGAGATTTGTTTGTTACTGTCACAACAGAACCATTTTCACTACAATCACAATAAGGTCCTGCAAAGTATTACCCATTTCTCGTAGTGAACGACTCCACCCATATGTTGCAGACCTAACAGGTTTTTAGCACTATAATCACCCTCTAAACACTGTGGGTTTAAGACTTCAAATCAGATCGACCAAAACAAAACAAAAGAAAAAGCCTGATAAAAGATGCAATAACAAATACATAACATTGTAGCCTGCAAGAATACAGAGTTCCCTCGAATGGAAAGAACTTTCACAAATACCAACACTTGGCTCCCAAGCCAGTATAAAACTATGAAGACAAATCTGAATTTACCGAAGCCTTGAGACAGTTTGTCATTCTCAAACAAAATTTTTGCAGGTAAGATCTACAACTTGCAGAAAATAATAGTCAGCAAAAGGCTCAAAACTGAACTGCTCAATTTTACCAACTTTTCAGGGAGCAATTCTTGTAAAATTCTTGTATTCTCTTCCTGAATCCAATTTTGACACGAGACACAACAAAAAACTGGCAGAGGTATCACTTTACAAACTGCATGACAAGCCAAATCTCCCTCTCTCACAGAAGATTTAATATTCCTTCAGTTCTTATTTCCTCCTCAGATGTTTGGGATAAAGTGTTATTTTTTGGTCCTTAAATAACAGCCCTCAGGTCTAAAATGATCAATAAATACATAACCAGGCTTGCAATACAAGGAAAAAAGTGAAAAGGTTCTGCCGTGTCTCATCCTCACAGAGCCAAATGCTGAGCTGCCCTGCAAGGACTCAATTCACTCCCACCCAAATGGCAACACGGCACCAAAATTAACCACAATTAACCCGGTGTCATGCACCGAATTTAAGGACAGCTTAAAGACATTCTCTTACCGACATCACTTCCTCTTCCCTAAAGCTGCAGCTCCTTTTGTGGGGGATGGGGAAAAAAAACAGAAACACCACCAAAAAAAAAGAATCCAAACTAAAAAAACCGCCTCAGACTTTGCAGGTTCTACTCCCTTTCCTAGAAAAGGGCAGTGCTACAAACATTCGGCCAGAGAGCACAAAAATCCGAGTATTTGAAAAGGAAAATAAAACCACCCCAAAAAGCAGCGGCTCCCCAAACTTACTGATGCCTGTTCCAAACGCACGGGGTGTTTCTCCAGCCTCACCTGCCCTTGCAAAGGGGCACATCGGAAAGTAAATCCGAGCCACACATGGCAAATGGGAAGGCTTTTAATGAGCTGCGAGCAGATCCCCCAGCGGTACAAGCAGCACACGCAGCAAGAGCCCCAACTCCGAGCGAGCAGACAAAAACTCCTGTTTGCCCAACCCAGATGCTCTGACATGAAGCCCATGTCCAAATCTGCAAGCACTACAAGCTACCAGGAGCCCATCTGAGTCAGCTCCTTTAAATGTAACCACGGAACGCTCCACCTGATTGATTTTTCTAAAATAATGCTGTAAATTTCCAGTTTGATGCTTTCAAAACACTGAGGTATTTGATTCCTTATTGTAACGCTGCCAAAGCAAGGAAAGGAGCCCTGTGGTGCTACACGATGTACAAAAGACAAAGCAGATCAAAAATTATTCTAAATATCTTCAAATCTATGCAACAAAGAACACATAAAGCAATTTACTAACATCGAGCAGTAAAAACAAACAAACAAAATCGCTGAATTGTTTATAATATAGAGCTTTTTGTTCTTTTTATGCTCTCAAGTTAAACTGCACGGAAGACAGAAAAACTTCAAACCTAAATGCTAATCCAGTTTAACAATCTGCTCCAAAGTCACATACTAACAATTCCATCCCTGAGGACACTCAGGAACACATGCCAGAAGAAAAATAAACAACTCCACAGGTTTTGATACATTCACGTTCTTTTTTATTACACATGCAAGAGTCATTGGGTGGTATTTACTTTCTCCCCACCTTGAGCCTGACAGCTGCAAAAAAAACTTGTAAAAACTTATTTAAACACAGCCAGACCTGAGAGGGAGCGAGTTGTGCTGGAAAGTGTGTGATGGCAGGTTTTTGTCGTTGGGTTTTGCACTGGGGGCTGTTTTTCTCCTAATCTGGAAGCAGCACTCTAACACTGCGACACCTCTTAGAAAAACTTTCGGCCAGCAAGAAATGGAAGTCCCTGAGGAACAACAGAACCCCCGAGTGGCAGATACACTTGGAATACACACTTGGAAGGCACACTGGATCACAGTGGGAAGTCCATGACCCGCCTTCTCGACACTTAATGACTGCCCTTCTTCCAACTTCGGCAGCCAACTCGGGCAGCGGGGCCGGAGTGGAGGTCGAGCCGGGAGGGATGAGTGGGGCAAGG
>VWZD01012265.1:1220431-1283918 GCA_013396695.1 Sakesphorus luctuosus
GGAGGGCGGGCCGGGGACAGCGACACGGGAACCCGCATGGGGACACGGGCCGGGGACAGCGACACGGGAACCCGCATGGGGACACGGGCTGGGGACACGGGAACCCGCGTGGGGACACGGGGACACGGGCAGCGACACGGGCACCGGGACACGGGCACGGGGACAGTGGCTCAAGCACCGCCTTGGCCCGCGGGTCAGGCCACAAGACACATCTGAGGTCACAGAGGCTGGAAGAGCCCTCCGAGATCACCAAATCAACCCTTTACCCAACCCCGCCCTGCACACCGGGCCCTGCACGTCCGGCTCTTCTCACACACCCCCAGGGATGGGAACTCCAACACCTCCCTGGGCAGCACATTCCAGTGTCCTGACACCCTTTCTGTAAAGAATTTCTTCCTGATGTCCAACCTAAACCTCCCCTGGCGCAGCCTGTGTCTTCCTATCCTGCTGCTGGTTGTGTGGGAGCAGAGCCCGACCCCAAATGCTGGCCCCTCATGTCAGAGTTGGGACAGTGACAAGGTCACCCTGAGCCTCCTCCTGCCCAGGCTGAGCCCCCCCAGCTGCTCCCCACAGCGCTTGTGCTCCAGACCCTTCCCCAGCCTCGTTGCCCTTCCCTGGACACACTCCAGCCCCTCAATGCCTTTCCCAAACTGAGGGTCCCAGCCCTGGATGCAGCACTCGAGGAGTGGCCTCACCGGTGCCCAGTGCTGGGCACAGTCACTGCCCTGTCCTGCTGCCACACTGTTCCTAGTCCAGGCCAGGATCGGCATCGAGTCCAGCCTAATACCCAACACCACCACAGCACTGAGCACCATGTCCAGTTTTTCCATGAACACCTCCCTGGGCAGCCCATTCCAATGTCTGATCACCCTTCTGTGAAGGAATTCCTCCTCATGTCCAACATAAACCGCCCCTGCTGCAGCTTAAATCTCTGTCATTTCGTCCTCCAGAGAGGCACCACGGCCAGGAGTGTCACTGTGCAGCCTTTGGTTGGACATCAGGAAGAATTTCTTCTCAGAAAAGCTGATAACACACTGGAATTGTCTGCCCAGGGAGGTGATGGAGTCACCTGGAGGTGTTTAATCATAGAATCACAGAACCATAGAATCAATTGGGTTGGAAAAGCCCTCTGAGATCATCAAGTCCAACCCTTGGGCCAACTCCAGTCCCTTTACCAGATCATGGCACTCAGTGCCACGGCCAAGCTCAGGTTAAAAACCTCCAGGGATGGGGAATCCACCCCCTCTCTGGGCAGCCCATTCCAATCCCTGAGCACTCTCTCTGCAAAGAAGTTTTTTCTGCTCTCCAACTTCAATTTCCCCTGGCAGAGCTTGAGCCCCCCGTGCCCCCTTGTCCTATTGCTGAGTGCCTGGGAGAAGAGACCAACCCCCACCTGGCCAGAACTTCCCTTCAGGTAGTTCCAGACAGTGCTGAGGTCACCTCTGAGCCTCCTCTTCTCCAGCACAAACACCCCCAGCTCCCTCAGCCTCTCCCCACAGCACTTGTGCTCCACTCCCTTCTCCAGCCTCGTTGCTCTTCTCTGGCCCCGCTCCAGCCCCTCAATCTCTTTCCTCAACTCAGGGGCCCAGAACTGAACACAACACTCAAGGTGTGGCCTCCCCAAGGCAGAGTCCAGGGGAAGGGTCACTGCCCTGGGCCTGCTGGCCATGCTAGTTTGGATCCAGGACAGGGAGGACTGGAAGCAGCACTTGATACCATGGTCTATTTGACATGGGGATGTTCAATCATGGGTTGGACTCAGCGACATAAGAGGTCTTTTCCAACCTAATTGATTCTGTAATTCTAATTTTCCCTTTCTCACAACTGTATTAAAATACTTCCTGTAAATTTTCTGAATTAAATCACCAAGAGCCATCACTCCCAAACGCTCCCCGAGCGTAAGCGCACCAGAAGTAACAAAGTGCCCTTTGCCAAAGAGTTAATGCATTTTGAAGCATAAAATTTAGCACCCTGAAAGTAAGTTAGCATAAGTTAGTGAGGAGATGCAAGTTTACACCCGAAGTGTTAAAACCCGTGCCTGGCAGTCTGTGTTTCCCACATGCCATGCTGAAACTACAACAGCTTTTTCTGTCATGCAGTGCCAGCAGCCATAGGTGGTGGGTTTAATAAGGCATTTAAGGAAACTTGGATTCAGTTGGTAAAAATCCTCTCAGGAGAAGCTTTTTTCCCCCCATGAAAAACTGACAAAGAACATATGAAAGGGGAAAAATTGATACGAGTAGGATGGGATTAATTGAAACCTCTGTATTTTCAATAGCTGGGAGGGTTTTGTCTCAGGTTTTCCAATGTGGATTCTGGATTTTATCTAGAGATACATTTGTAGGACTCATTAAGAGGTTTTCCATTTAGAATCCATAGAAGGGAAGAGTCACAATCCCACAGTAAATTAGCCTGGGTTTAATCAGATCTAAAACTCTTTTCCTGCTGGAAGATTTGGTGTCATTGGGAGGTACCCCAGCAAAGCAGTAAGATGTGTAGGGCTGGGGGCAGTGGCCTCTCAGGGGTCTGTGTGTGCTCTGTCTGCTCCCACAGAGACTTCCCCACTTGAACCACTCGTAAAATCTCCTCACATCAGGATGAGGTTTCTGAATTTGTATTTTGTATACATGGCTGTGTTCTTTCTGATTCATTTAGCCTCATCAACAACAATAAAGATACTGAATCAGAACAAGCTGGCAATTTTGTTGATGAAACATGGGGGAGAGCGGACTCCAGCTGGCTGTTCAGCAGATACATTGGCCAGTTGACAGGAATAAATCTGCAAGAAACCTGACACAGAAAGCACCCGTGGTGAGAGGAGACAGACAGCAGAGGCAGGCAGGTAGGCAGGCACTGCACAGCACCTCTTGGCTGGGTTTGAGGCCAAGGCAGTGTCTTTCCCTCCCCTGAACTGGCTCTGAGTTCACCATTTCATGCCAATTTATCCTCCCTCCTTTCAAAGGCTTCCAAGGCTCCTCGCAGGGGGCAGACATATGCAGTCCCAGGCTGCCATTTTAGGCTTTTCTGCTCACTTTGTGTTCTTGCTGTCTGTTTCTGAAAGGTTGAGGATAATCAGGAGTCACAGAGTCACAGAATATCTCTAGCTGGAAGGGACCCATAAGCGTCATCAAGCCCAATTCCATGCTACTCACAGGACTTCCTAAATTGTGTCACTTAGAGTGTTGTCCAGGTGCTGCTTGAACTCTGACTTGCTTCTGTGGCCACTTCCCTGCTGAGCCTGTTCCAGTGACCAACCATCCCCTCAATGAATCACCTTTTCCTAATGTCCAGCTGAACTTTCCCTGACACAACTTCATTCCTCTTCCTCAGGTTCTGTGCTTGGTCACCAGAGAGATCAGCACCTGCCTTTCCCTCTAAGAGAACCTGCAGACTGCTCTTCATAAGTCTGGGGCCTTTTACCATCGTGGTCTGTCTCTGGTGCTTTAGCCACTTTTTCTAAGAAAATAAATACAGAGGGAAGGGAGACAACAACTTAATGAGAGGCTGCATGGTTACACTCCCAAAATACAACTGTTGAAGGCATCTGCCTCTCAGGTCTCTGCTAAATGTTACACAGAGCAGTGCCCTTTAGTGTCCTCATTCCTCTTCCACTATCTCAGGCACAGCTTAAATTTTATGGCAGCATTTTGTAATTCTCCCTTTTCAGTGCTGTGCAGACTGTGGAGCTCGCACAGGTCCTTTTCCCCTCTCCAAAATCACAGGCACGTGCAGAGCAGCCCCAGCAGGAGCAGGGGCTGTGCAGGTGCAGGGCTGCACTCCCACCACGTGGCACTGCCACCCACATGGCAGGACATATGACAGTGACAAGGCCCCGGTGTGTGGCTGCTCCTGAGCAGAAGGACCCGTTCCCCAGCTGCTGCACAGCTCCAGGAGCTTGGCAGATAAGTCTGGTTGGCATCTGGCTCCCAGGACTGAAGAGCCAGAGTGCCATGGCATCCCTGTCTCATTGGTAAATCCACATCCAGAGCCACACCACAAAAGGTGGGCATTTCTGTAGCTCAGTGTGTTTCCTCACAAGCCCAGCTAAGTTGCTCAGCCTAAAAGTTTGGCAGAGATTGTGCTGCCAAATGCTCACAAAGTAACTCAGTAGATCTGGAGTGATTACCAGTGTAATTCCCCTTTTTTCAGGAAAAGCTATTCATGAGCACAAATCATTATTACCAGTACATGTCACAGAAGAACTGGAGCCACATTTCCTTCATGTATCCCCAATGTCTGTGCTGCCCTAGTATGACTTCAGAACAAATATTCTCTGAAGACTTTAGCTTCCAATTAAGTCTAGTTCCAACAACAGCCCTGCATTACTCCTCATGAGACACTGAAGCAAATTAAAGAATTCCTGTCCCAACTGTGCTCACTGTTGTACAAGGCTCAGTCCAAACTGGGCTAAAATACTCCAAAACTTAAATCAGCTTTGCAATCCAATCCAATCCTTGGAAGGTTGATACCCTGCCATGCAACTCCTTACCTTCATACTGGGCTATTATCTTACTAGGAGGAAATGGGAATCTGCTGTGGAGCAAACCAAGACACTGTCTGCTGTAACACCTCTGTATTATATGCCAAACAGTTTTTACTTGGGGAATAAATTATCTGCATGTGTGCAAAGTTTTTGGTTTTAATTGTTCACCTATAAATTATTTCATCCACTCTCCTGAACTTGAAAGTGTTCAGTTTTTCTCACAAATGGATCCTCTTGTCTCTTGCAGCAAAAAATATTGACAAACATGAGTCCTTTTAACACCAAAGAGGAATCAGCAAACAGTAACAGTTTCCTGCTGGTTGCTCTGCAAAGTGCTTTCCTTTCCTGCACATTTCATCCAGAAACAGAGACATGTCACCAAACTGAGCTTGACTTTGTTCCTCTTTTCCAGCATTACAAAATTCTCTAACAAACCTTTTGTTTCAGCACATGACACTTGGCCATGCTGGACATCCCCAGCTCTCCATGGAGGCTCTGGAATCAGCAGGTATCCAGTTCTTCGGACTCACAGCATCCAAAAGGGCACCAAAGAATCAAAGTCCAGGTTTAAAGCTATGCCCTGCAGTAACAAATGAGGCTTCACAAGGCTCAAATAAACAGGTGAAAGAGTCTGTTTTATAGAAACAGAAACTCCAGTCCAGAGAAAACCATTCATCTTTTCAAAGACTGTCAGCCATTACTAGACACACATATGTAAGGATTTTTAAAAACTGAATTCAGTATCAAAGACACATGTTCTGTGTAAATGTCAGACATTTTTACTCATCTTGCTACTAGAGTTCTGTGATTAAAATAAGCATTTACAGCATAGATTATTTTTTCCCCTGCCTTTGAATACTTTTTGGATCTGATTCCTGGTTTTGGAAGCTCTGTCTTTAAAGTAGAAATCTAGGAATATGGGTCAAATGTGGCTTTTAAGGCTTGTTCATATTTTAATTGCATGGTTGCAGACTTAACAGGAGATAATTCTTCCCTTCTTGAAATTCAAGACATTGAAAGGTTAATTCAGTCTTCTCAGTTCCATTTCCTTCCGTCTGTTCCCCTTCCCACACTTCCCCCCCATCTGTAGACAGCTGAGTTATTTGAATTTTGTGCAAGCCTGTACTCATCCAAAGGGAAAAATCACTCAGTGTGTTCATCAGGCAAGCAAAAATTGCAATATTGCACACTTGCATTTTTTACTTCCTATTTGCTTTTCTCTGCATTCACCAGCTTGGGCTCTGGCCGTACAAACTCTTGCCCTAAAATAGCCCCCACTTAAAAGTTAATTTGGATTAAAGCTTGAATGTCCCCATCCCTTTTGAATTCCCATTCTTTGCACTCACGTGGAACTGCCCTCCAGCTGCTGTGGTGCTTTTACCTTGGGTTGAGGAAGGGCTGCAGTTCACGTTAGCACAATTTGTCTGCTGCCAACACAATCACTCTCTGCTGCTCCCATGTTATTTCATGGTGTGGCCACTCACCCTCAAGGTACACCAACACCAGAGGAGTCACTTTGACAGGGCTCAGGTTAACTCTGTGATGAAGACATGGCCTTAATCTGGCTGATTTCGGCACTTTATATTTATTTTCTAGGAAAAAAAAAAGCCATAAAAGTAGTCATTGAAAGTGTTCTAGCTTAGTCAGGTTCTGAAGAAACAGCTTTTCACTGCAGATGCCAAGAGAGGAAAATAGTCTCATCTTTCATTTTTCTTTTATTTTTCTTTTTTTTTCATTTCTTCATTGTTGATTTTGCATTTTAAAGAAGAAAACCAGCATTTAACATATTTACAGCTTTCATTTCAGCAGGCAGAAGTTAACAGATGTGCAACTTACTGATTACCACTTTCTTACAGAATTGTTGACCCTGTACACAGTATGGAGTACCTGTGTGTTGGCTCATCCTGTGTAAGAAGCTTATAGAATTGGAAAATGATTTTTGGCAAAGATGATGTAGAAATACAAGTTTTTTGTTGTGTGAATTGCTCACAGTAATCAGCTAGAAAAGATACTTGGCTGCCTGCTCTGTTCCTCTGCTTCAGCAGCCTCCTTCCCTCAAGCTTCAGGGTTTATCTTCTCCCCAAAACAAACCCACTCCATCTACCAGGAGGTCCCAGACTGTTGAAACTGTGAATGGTTTGAATGATTTGACAACACAAAGAGAATGCTGGATAAGCACCCACCAAAACTCCATCCACAGCCCTGTGTCCCAGGAGTCAATCCCACACCTCCAAATCTCCCCCCAACACAACATGGATTCTAACAAAGGACCCACTGATTGTCCCTTTTCCTCCAGACAAAAGGAAAATCTGAAGGTAATATAAAGTTAGTAGATCTCTGGGGTTTATTGTCTTTAATTATCTTCTCTTGGATTGTGTTGGTTGTCTATTTGCTGCACAATTTGAACTTCATAAGGAGCAGTGAAGTTCCTCCTGTTTGAAGCAAAGAGGACGAGAATTCCAAGAGTGGCTTGTTCAATTCCAGAGCAACCAGCTACACTGAGAATGGACATGTTTGAGCACACTCCCTGAGCTCATCCAAGACTTCCCTGTCTTACTCCTTCTCTAAGAGCCTGCAAGAGATGCTTCTGCCCAGAGACATGGAGGAAAGAAGTACTGTTAGTGAAGACTGGGAGTCACACTAAACTTGTTTCTAGACCAGCATTCATCACAAACTGTCATGAGCTCTGTAGCTTTAACTAATGTGACTAATACATCACATGCTTCTTTCCCCAGCCTGGTGCATGGACATTTTGTATTAATTCTTTCTTTCCTTTAATAATGCACACATGGGTCACCAAAGCCAGGCACTTTATGCTGGAATACACACTTGTGGGTCAGTTCTCGAGAAAGTTCTACTGCAAGAATCTCCGTCTGGTTAAACTTCCAAAAATTTCCCCCCATACCAAGTTTCATGATATCAAAAAAGAGGGAGAGAGGAAATTTCTGCTCCCACTTGCTTATGTTTTCTCTTTTTGCTCTTTGCTGCAATGGGACTCAGTATAGACTATCTGAACTCCTGAGCTATTTGGAAAACACAGGGTTGGAAAAAATAACCCAAGCAAGAGGAGTATCTGCATTTGCCTCCCCTCTGCCCTCATCTTCTGCTTGTACCTGCTCTTACAGTTCAATGGTCTCAGTAAGGAAAATGAAACACCTTAGGTGATGATAAAACATACAGCATTGAGTATTTACTCACTAACAGTGCAGCCTTACAGCAGAAAGTCTGCCAAAGAGGGATCAGTGCCTTCCTCACACCCCCAGGATTCATTGTCTCTCAGCCTGGGAACCTGTCTCCGTTCCCAAACAGGGATATTTTTTTTGGCAGCAAGACGGAACAAAAGGCACAAAGAGAACTAAGAAAACCCTTTCAGCAGAGCTGTAGTCTTTTTTTTTTTCTTGTTCCCCTAAGGAGGGGAAACCTTCTAAGGACAGTTTATAACACACACAATCCTTGTACCTGCCAGGAAGGTGCTCTGTGCTCACAGGGACCTCAAGGAATTCGGGCACGTGCAGATCCCAGCCCGCCTTTTGGCCTGGAAAAATTAATCCCCTACCTTTAGCACCAAAAATACCACAACATTTTGAAAATGAAATCACTGTTATATTGGAGTGGGTGTGTTATTTCGAGACAGCACTAATGTGATTATAAAATCAGTTGTGTCAGCTTATTGGCTCAGCTACAGACCCGGATCTGCTCGAGCGTCTGTTCCTCTAACCGGCTGCTCCTTGGGGTGCTTTGTCCCTCCTCAGCTCCCGGTGGAAACGGATACCATTTGATTCCCACTGTTGAACCAAAGAGAAAGAAACCCCCTTTTTCTGGCAGTTGCCCATCTCATCTCCATGAAACTTGGCATTTCCAGAGCACCTCTTGTGCCAAACATGAGCACAGCATCCCCCAGCCCATGAAAGGCTACAGCTCCTACATATATATCTATATAGTATATTTATTAATGCCCCTGCAGCCCCAGCCCCACACAGGCTGGGCATGCTGCTTCCAAGTGCCAGCAGCCAAGGGAAAAGGCCAAGTGGCAGCAGGCTGCAAACACCCCAGCCTCACTCTGCAGACTTTGCACTCGAGCTCCCTTTAAACGTTTCCTCTCACCTATTACCAAATCCTGGTAGCAAGTGTTTGTTTTCCCCATTTCTCTGTGGGTGTCTGACAGACACTCAGTGCCTTGTGCTGCCAGGCATGGTTTGATGCTGTCAGTGGCAGGTGACTCACTGGTATCAGAGGTGTCAGTTTGACTCAGCCCTTCATCTTTTGGCAGCAGATTGAAAGAAAATGCGATTTCCATTGTGTGAGGCAGCTTTTCAGGCACAGCCATACCAGTGTAGCTTTACATGCTTTATGTGTAGAGCGTGTGTAAGGATCCCAAAGTCTGCACGCTCCACTGGCTTCCTGGTTCTCCACATTTCTATGTGCTGGATCATTCTTCTGCCTCCGTGCACAGCAAAGAAAGTTGAGATTTATTGCAGCCACAGCCATCCCAAGGCCAGGGAAATGCCATATTGCCCTTGCTGAATGTGGTGACTCCAAAATCCTGCCATTAAAACCCTGACAAATAAGTGTTTTGCTGCTCATATAGCAAGAATAGTTCCATTTCCAGTGAAAGGAAAAGGCATCAGAGTAATATATGACCTCCCCATCTTTCCCTCCTATGATCAGCCTCAACACAGTGCCCTCAGGCCAAATTCCAAACTTTCCATAAGTAAACTGCATCCAGCTGCCTGTGCTGCACAGAGTATGTAAACATGAGGTTTGAATCCCACACGAGCTGTGTTTGACCACAGGACTGAACTCAAAGGCTGCAGAAACCTGCCAGGCCCTTTCTGCAATGGTCAAGATGTTTGTTATGGAGATCAGTATCTCCTGCTTTCAACAGAGCCAGAACGTGTCATTTCTCATCATTATGTTATTTGGCTTAACACTGTTGCACCTTCCTCACCAACCCAACCCAATATCAATTAAAAACCCGGTAATCTTCAGCCTAAAACCCCAAGCAATATATCCCAAATTGTTTTTAATACTAGCTTTGCCAATAAATTGGGTAATTAAAATGGTGGTGGTGAAAACAAGAGTGCTCACCCTGTCTTAGCATGTTTAGAAGAGCTTGAGCTCTGCTGTGGATCCATGACTGGACACAGAAAGCCAGAATTAAGATTCTTCTGCTTTGCTATAACAGTTTATTTGTTTTTTACAACTCAGGAAACTTGTGCAAGTCTAAAAGTTGAAGAGGTTTTGCCCTTGTAGGCTCTCTTCATAATCAGAATTACATTTGTTATTTTTAAAAATGGACAAACAGTTAAAAAACTGTAACTCATGAACTGCCTGGATTCAGGAATCACTCAGATTATGTTTTAATGTCTTTTCTGATCTTCTGAATCTCATGTCCAGCCTAACAGGAGGTTAATGCTTTCTCTTTAAACAGACCCTGAGATTACTGTTCAGTGCCAAATCTCTGCTACAGCTTGCACTGAATATTCACCCAGTGTTTGCCTTCCTGCTTATTCCCAGGGGCTTCCAGTCGAGAACACAGCCTTCTATTTGTGACCACTGCTTGGATCCATGGGGTGGAGGCAAAGGAACCGAGTCCTGATGTTAAATGTGGAGCAGACACAGGGATTCTGTGTGGACAGTCTGTGCAGAGGCAGAGGTAACCAAGCCAACCTGCACCAATCCCTTAGGTTGGGAAAGACCTTTAAGATCATCTAGTCAAACCACAAACATGTTCTTTATTTTAATTTAAACAAACATTGGAAGAAGAGACCCTCAAGACACATTTGAACACATTAAAACCATTTTCTCCAAGCACATATATCAGAGTCAAACCTGCTTTACCTGAGCCTGTTACAGCAACAGAAAGATCTACAGACCTTCCTGGGGCTCTCAATCAGAGAGACATCTCTGTGTTTAGCATAACTTAGTTGCCTCCTTTTTGACTTATCAAAGTCTAGGCAAGGTAATTCAGATGGAGACATCCAAAGGTACCCAAGAGGAAACCCACACCAGGATCTAGGAGGATGTGCACAGCCCTTCCTTGTTTTTCCTTTGGAATGTGATTCTCCAAGTAGTTTTGTGCTGCACAGCTGGAGCCACGTCACAGCCCCAGGGATGTCCCAGTGCCAGGGATGTCCCAGCCCCAGGGATGTCCCAGCCCTTGAGGGCAGCAGCTCTGGGATGCCACTACAGGCCATGCCCACGTCTAATACCCAGCATGACTTGCAGACACAGGCAAGGGCTAACAGCCATTTTAAAGGGTTTTTCTGAATCACATCACTTGGCAAAGTTCTCCCTTTGCTGCAGCTGAAGAGGTCCCTGCAGGGGAGTCCAGTGTGATCCATGCCATTGGCACGGGTGGAAAACAGGGAATGGCCACACAAACCAACACAGCCTCTTGCGCAGGGAAGGCAGAAGGTTGGCTGTGGGCAGCTGCCTTGGCTGTGGGCAGCTGCCTGGCCTGTGCTGCAGAGCCACAGGCTGAGAGAGGCACCAGCAAGCTGATTGATGGCTTCCAAACCAGGAGTGAATGGAAGATCCATTGTCCATCCTTTCAGGACACATCCCTGGATGTCAGTGTGGTGCTCAGGCCATGCCAGTCTCAGGTTTGGCCCCTGATCATGGCAATGGCACTGTGGCTGTGCTTAGAGCCCTCCCCAGCCCCAGCTTGTCCTGTTAGCCTGGGCAGGTGGGGATGAACCCCAGGCATGCACCTCAAATCTCCCCACAAACCAACCTGGCAGCAGCAGCCCCCCAAGCTCACCTTTCCTCCAAACCTCAGCACTGGGAAAGGATGGGAAGGGAAACTTCAGTATGGTTGTCACAGCAAATGAGGAGAAAAGGAAAAAAGAAAAACTAAGATGGATTTTGGCAGTTTTCCATGTCAGCTTTGCCATTTCCCTCCCTCATGCACTTTCTGCAGGAGCAATCTGTCCTTTCCCTAAACGCTGAGCAATCCCAGCACTAAACTAATCAATATTAATAGTGATGGGCTTGGGAGGGGGGAGGAGGGGAGAGGAAAGGAGAGGAGAGGAGGGATTACCCTGACCTTTCTCAACTCACACTGCCTCAGACGGCCACCAAGCAGCTGAGGAGAGAGCAGCCAGACGGTAATGCCATGTGGTTTTAGTAGCTTTTCATTTTTTTTATATGTTTTTTTCCTTGTGAATATTTACTTCTGTTGTCTCAGTGCAGATAGCAATGAAATCTGATTTTCTGCAGGAAGGAGAAAACTATAATTATATCAGCCATCGCCAGGCCAAACCTCGCCTTGATGGGAAACTCTACGGAAATAAGAGGAATAACACCCAGGCTGGGTTTTAACTGGAATTTCTTATTGAAAAGAGGAATTGGATTAGGGAAGTTTTGACAGGTGAAGGGTTGACTGCTGGTTTGCTTTGTGGATTTCTCTTTATTATAACAGAGCATAATCAACCCCATTGAGCTGTGACTGAGCTATGGAGCGAGAGCAAACAAAGGGCTGGGGGAACCAGCCCTCTATTGTTACACTGAAGTGTCCACAGCAGCTCAGGGGATGGATGTGCTCAGGACAAGGGGCTCAGAATTAAAGACAAATCCTATTAATTAAAGGAAAATCATAATTGAAGCTCTTTGTTCCTATTGGATTGGGGGTTTCTTGTAGATTTTTGTGGTTAGCAGCATTTCTTAAAATAGAGGTTTGCACCAGGAGGCTCCGTGGATTACTGGCAATTAATGCATTGTCTCCTCAGCGCTGAATATTCCTGTTGCTGTGTGCAAAATAGGATTTTTAGAAATTTCATCTGCGAAATCTAGAGGAAATTCTATTTATGCCTTTCCTCTTCTGCTCTGAAAGAGCCAAGCCTTAGGGGGAAAGTCCCAGATCGAGGTGTGACATTTGTGGGGGGTTTTTGAATAAACATTCTCATGGCATTTTCATATTTTTTTTCTTTGGAGGAGAAAATGCTTTGCAGATGGCTGATATCACAGCACTGGGTAATGAAGCCATGGGTGTGTTTTCCCTTTCTTTGTCAGGACCCATCATGTCCGACAAACCAGATTTTGCAGAGATTGAAACATTTGACAAGACCAAGCTGAAGAAGACAGAAACCAGAGAGAAAAATCCATTGCCCACCAAAGAAAGTAAGTGCTTATGAGGCGATTTGAACTGTGAGTAGCAAGGACACAATCTGTATTGCAGTTCTTATGCAAAATGAATACTAATCATAGGATTACAGGCTCTAACTCATCCCTGACTTTAAGTGGGGATAATACTGAGACTCGTGGTCTGTGCTGGGCTTCCAAGGATATGAGGAATTATAACCAAGATGCATTTTGTCTGAAAAACCCTTCCTGATGGGATTGCTCTTGTTTCTGCTAAGAGCAAGACCAGTGTTCCCACTGGGTGCTGGTAACAGGATCAGCCTGTTGGTAATTACCACGTTACCAGCCCCTGTGGAGGCTCAGGGGAACCCTTGCCCACCCCTGGCTGGCCAGGCAGCACCCCCAGAGGTGCCTGGGCTCTCAATTTAAAGTGTTGTCAGGCACAGGAGCTGCTGCCTCTCACTGATACCTGCTGCCAGCCCTGATCAGGAGACCTCCAGGCACCTTCTCTGGGAATAAGGCTGCAAGCAAACCCCATCATCATCCTCATCTAACAGGAAATCTTCTTTAGCAAAGAACCCTTGAGCTTTTCTCGTGCAGGGTCTCCTCACCTACATGCACTGTGCACAGGCAGCCAGATGAGGCTGGGACTCATGTTCAGCTTCAGGTATGAAAGAGCATTTGGAGCAGATTTTGTGAGCAGTTTCCTTCAGGGCAGCATTGCTGACCCCTTTGGGTGTCTGTGCTGACAGCCATGGAGATGCACTGTCCCTCGACATGAGAGCTGGTTTTTCTCCCCCTGTTTTATTATCCTTACCAATGCTAAAGCTGTAAATACAGAAGGAGGTTTCCACATCATGAGCTGCCCCCTTCTAGCTATGCAGACATGGGAATGAGGTGGCATTTCCAGGGGGACCAAAAAAGTCAAGTGTGGATTTAACCATTCCCCGGCTTTAAGAATGACCATAGAAATCTGTATCCTGCAGAACCACTACCACAGAGTCACAGAATGACCTGGGTTAGAAGGAACTCTTAAAGATCATCCAGTTCCACCTCCCCTGCCATGAGCAGAGACTCATTCCAGTAGCCCAAGTGGCTCCAAGCCCTGTCCAGCCTGGCCTTGGACACTTCCAGGGATGGGGCAGCCACAGCTTCTCTGGGCACCTGTGCCAGGGCCTGCCCACCCTCACAGGGAAGAATTTCTCCCCAATATCCCATCTAACCCTGTCCTCTGGCAGTGGGAAGCCATTCCCTGTGTCCTGTCCCTCCATCCCATGTCCAAGTCCCTCTCCAGCTCTCTCGGAGCCACTTTAGGCACTGGAAGGGGCTCTCAGGTCTCCCTGGAACCTTCTCTTCTCCAGGCTGGACACCCCTTACTCTCTCAGCCTGGCTCCATAGGAAAGCAAAGTTCATTGTTCATAACCAGTAATGTTTATTGATGGTGTTTTGGTTTCCTCTGTTTCCCTGCCAGCCATCGAACAGGAAAAGCAAAGCGAAAGTACAGCCTGAGTGCAACTGAAGATGCGACTGCTGCTGCTGCAGTGGGGGTTTGGCTTCTCACTTGGGTTGTTGTTTTGTTTTGTCCCACTCACCCCCTGTTTGTTTCCCATTTATTTCAGGAAACATTTGTTCATTTAGTGTTACCCAGAGAAGTTTGTTTTGTGTTTGTTGAAGAAGATACTATGTATTTGTGTTCTTAAAACTGTAATTCCAAGTTCTGTATCAACCCCATTACTTGCCAAAAAAAAAGCAATTTGCAAAGAAATTGTTTTCCCAAACCTCACAATAAACAGGTTTCACTCTAATCAGCTGTTTTTGAGCCTTGAAAAAATGGAGTTTACACTGCAACTCTTCCTAACGTCCTTCTCACTTTGTTTACATTTCCACAGCTCCTGGGGAGGATGGTGAGGTTGGGAAGGGTCACCCTGGACACCCACAGGTTCCTGGGCTGGCACATCCCCGAGTCCCAGGAGGCACCAACCTCCACAAACCCCAGAGCTGCCTCCACAGCAGCTTTTGGAGACTTCACTCCCATTCCCTGTATCACTCAAAGGAGTGTTTCATGGGAACCCTGAGGAACAAACTGTGCATGCTGGGCACTCCTGTGCTTTTAACCGCCAGCCTGGCATAAGCTGGGGAGGTGCTGGCCTGCTGTAGGTTAGAGGTTTCAGACACAAGTACCCACTTACAAATTCCATGAAAAATTGATGGTTGGGCTGAGAAAATAGTCAAATTAGAATCCCAGATGGAAAAAAAAATGGTTTTTTCCCCTCTCTTTAACTTGCCAAGATCCAGTCAACCCTGGGACACCTGCAGCACACACAGCCTTTGGCCCAAGTCATATCAAGCAATACAAGAATGAGGGAAGGTGGGAGAAGGAAAGAAACTTCAGCACTACAATTATTTTCTGGGATGAGAGACTTCCAGCAGCACAGGGACATAGGACACCAACCTTTAAAGCAAGCAAGGACTCCCTAAATCTACATTACTGGTGGTGCATCCTCACTGGTTTGCAGAGGCCTTGGCAAAAACAGAGTCTGGTACCAGCACAGGGTACTCTCAATTACATGGGCTCACATTATCTCTGGAATTAATATGCAATCATGTCAGAAAAACAAGTGCTCCTTCTGGGCAGATAAACTGCTCTCCGTGGAGCTTTGGTTTGGTCCTACCTGTGCTGTGAAATAAGAACAGCTCTGTGTAGCTCAGCAGGGTTGCTCTGGGCTGTGCCTGTGTGAGGGGAGGCAGAAAGCAGCCTGCAGGCATCAGAACACAGAGCTGAGTGGGTGGGGTGTGTTCGGAAAGCTCTCGTTTGCTTAAGGGTTGTTTGACACTTGGCATTGAGTGTGAACAGTCAGAACTGCAATTAAACAGTTGCAGTGGAGCCACAGGAGACATTTCGTGTCAACAGAAAGTACCCAGAAGTGACCAGGAGACCAAGGGAGGATACACAGCACACAGGAGTGGTGACTTCAGTCACCAATGTCAGTGTGTCCAAGGGACTGAGACTGCTGTTTCAATCCCTGCTAATCAGTCCAACATGATGTTTTCTTTCCATGACTAAGATTTTTGCACATTTTCCTTTGAGGACCTTGTTCTCCTGTCGCCTGATTTGAAGGGGTGTTTTTTTTAATGCCAGTTAAATTTATTAATACTAATTTTTATTTAAAAGATAAGTAATCTGAGAGGTTGAGCAACAAGGAAAACAGAGCTATTTTCTTTCTGACTCATGCCCTCCCTGCACGTTTCGGGGTCAAAGAGCCTTTGACATTATTTAAATATTTTCTTGGATGGTGGTTCCTTCATGGAGAAGGGATTCAGAGACAGCACTTAGAGCAACACCACCTGTGGAAATCTGTATAGTTCATACAAGATTCAACCAGCCACTAAATTCAAGCAGATTCATCCAGCCCCTTGCTTTTCCACAGGGTGATTTTTAAGTACTCAGCACTGAGCCCACAGACCAGACTTGCTCCTTGTTTTGCCAGGGGACAGAGTTTTGTTCCACGTGACAAACTCCCTCCCTCTCTGCCAGTTCAGAGCATCTGCCAACTCGCTCAGCACAACATGCTGTAAATCCCCCAAACCCTCTCTGGCATCACTGAACCAGTGGCTGTGGCTGTGCCCCCAGGTTCTCCCAGGAGCTGAAGGGCTGAGCTGTGTCCTCAGCCTGCACTTTTGGGGCAGAAGGGAAGGAAGGTCTGGCCAAAGCAAGAAAACAACAGAGCTACTCTCCTCTTGTGTTTATGGACACACAAAGGATTAGCAGCACAGCTCTAGGGAGTGATGCAAGAGACACCAGGTTTGTCCAAGCACTTGGCTCAGGGCAGCTCCTGCTGCCCTGCAGGGCTTGGCCTGCCCCAAATTTATCTGTTTGCATTTAAGGCCTGACACCATAAACCAAACAGCTCAGTGTTTTGATCCACCTGTCTCACTCCACTGAGAAGAACTTTTATCTGAAGTTCCCCACCCCGGCTCTGGGTGCAGGAGCTGCCAGGCTGCAGCAGAGCACACAGCACATGCACACCAGGAAAAGTTCCTCAGGGTTCAAGGCCAGATGTTCCCACCGTCCTTCCGCCTGCCCCAGGTGGGGCACAGCCTCGTGGCAGGGCTTGGAGTCTGCTGCCTTCACAATTAGCAGTTAAGAGAGGCTTAAAGTTACACACACAGAGCTGCAGAGCTCCAATTGGAGAAGCATCCCCTGCTGCTGTGTGAGGAACTGCATCAGGAGATTAAGGTTTGTCAAGAGCAGGGACAGGTTTGGCTCGCTGTTATCTTAACCAAAGAGCATTACACCCCTTATCTGTAGGGCAAGCTGGGAACACAGACCAGGAAACCACTCATCACTTCAGGCAGAGACAGGGAATTCTCATCCTTCCAGTCATTACACTCAGGAAATATTTGTTCCTGCCATTGCAAGGGAGCTACAAGCCAAGCCAAGCCAAGCCAAACCAAAGCAAACACCTTACCCACACCTAGGAAACACCTTCTGGGTGTTGACCTGACCTTCACCCCCTGGAAGAGCATCCTCCAGCCGTGAGGTTCTCCAACAACCAGTCACTCCAGGAGCTGGGGCCCTTCCCAGCCTCTGTTCTGGTGGGCAGCTGAGCTGGAGACAATGTCATCAGCAAACAGAACCAGCTCCAGGTGGGAAACTTAAATATTTCTGCCAATGAGAGTAGCCTCTTGCTGTTATGTAAGGGGACAGGACGAGGTGTTACCTTAAAACTCCTCCAAAGGAAAAATGCCTTCTATGCTGACGCAGTTACAGCCAAAAACTTTATATACAGATAAACACCCACTTTCCTGGCATTACCATGAAACCTGTCTTGCCCCCTGGATCCCAGGGACAAGGTCAGCCCTCTCAGGCTCCTGGCCAAGTCCACCTGCCCCTGTGAGTCACTTCTAATTGCTCTGTAGGGTCACAGCAAGCCGTGACTGAGCAGAGGAGATCTGCATTCCTGTCGTTGCTGTACAGAAGTTGGTTGATTTAATAAATCTCATTAGGCAGGCATTTGATAGCAGTGAAAGGCAGGGAGGAGAAGCCCTAAGCCAGCTCTCCTAGGAAAAGGGTTTGTGTGTGTTCCACCTCACTTGTGACAGCCCCTGGGGGATGGTGCCCAGCTCCAGCCCCAGCTCAGATACCACAACAGCCATCTCAAAGCACATGTTGTTTTTTTTTTCCAGATATATTTGGGTGTTCACTCCTATTTGGGTCATTAGCCCCATGGTTTTGAGGCATGTCACAGCAAATCTGTGGGTCCAGCTCTGCAGCAACAACTGGCTGTGGCCACTGGCTTGGTCACCACAGCAAAATCTGGGATGCCTGTGAGAGGCTGAGGCTGGAGAAGTTTTTGCTTTGGGTAAACTCCTTTATGAGCTCCTCCTGCCATCAGTGCTGCTCCTGACGCAGCAGAGACCAATCCTGCTAAGAGGGGATTGGGGAAAGACGTGAGGGAAGGAGGACTCTGGCACCAGCTCTGTGGGATCAGGGTCTGACCTGCAGCGTGTGGGAAGGAGGAGGTCGAGGGCTGGGAGTGCAGCCAGGGAGGTGCCCACAGCAGCAGAAAGCCGAGGCAGAAGAAGCCAGGGCAGCTCCTGTGCCTCTGCCTGGCTCACCCCTTGTTTTTCCAAAAACATACAGGGTGAAAACAATAGTCTTTTAAAAAGCACTAACCTTCTGGTGCCAAGCTGGGGGAGCCTCCCACACGGTGCCCAGGCAAACAAAGCTGCTCTGTCCTCCCAGAGCCCTGGCATGGGCAGCCAGCCCTGGCCACTCCACCTGCTCCTACCCACAGTGTCTGTGGGTGCCCAGGGAGTTCTGTCTGTCCCAGCCCAGTCCTGGGCACTGAGGTGTGTCCTGGGAGCAAAACCCACTCAGGCTGGGACGTGGAAGGCTGGGGCTGAGCCAGGCTTTGAGGGAGCAGGTGTGTGAGCGTGTGTGGGTGTTTCTCCAGCTCAAACCCAGCTCTGCTCAAACTGACAGCAGGGAAAACTCTCATTCTTGGTGTCTGTGCTGGGAAAGGCAGCTCCCTGTGCTTTCTGTCTTGTCAGGAGAGCTGGCTTGGGAAGGAACAGTTGCTGGGGATGGTTCACACACATCGTGTAAGCTGTGCTGACAACAGCTCCTGACAGCTCCTACCATCAACTGCAAACCTCCCAGTGCTTCGGGTTTGCTTCAAGGCCCAGGTCCAGAACTCATTCAATCCATGAGAAGTCAGGAAAAAAGGAGGTGGAGGGGGGAGCAAAAGAGGGTTTCTTGCTGGTCTAGGGAAATGAGGTCTTCTAGGGCTCCAGCAGCAGGCACTGAACAAAAAGAATGGGAATTTTGAAAATAAAAAAAACAATCTCAGGAATTTTAAGCTGGTCTCATGAATTCAGAGGCCAACTCAGTATCAAAATTTTTGGCCTTGGCAAAGTTGCAACAGCCAGGGAGGGAAAAAATGATGTGTGACTCCAAGTGGGTGTTTTCAAACAGCAACTTGTTTGGGGAAAATAATCCCTCTTGGTCTGCTTTGTTTTCTCATGATGCTGGAAATAATTCTCCTCAGAGAAAAGAACTGGGGGTTGATTTTTCTGTCTAATCATGGGAACCACCTCAGCTCACGCCTGACCACGGCTGGTCCCTCCACCCCTGTGAGCACTGGGGGAGTCACCACCTCAAAGTGTTAAAGAAACACATGTGCAGGTCCAAACCCACACATTTCATTTAGCAATGAAGGAATCAGGCATGAAGAGCCTTGGCTGAAGGTGTGTGCTTTTGGGGCTGAGCCCAAGGGCAGGGATGGGGGCAGCAGGGATGGGGGACAGCAGGGANAGCAATGAAGGAATCAGGCATGAAGAGCCTTGGCTGAAGGTGTGTGCTTTTGGGGCTGAGCCCAAGGGCAGGGATGGGGGCAGCAGGGATGGAAGGAGCAGGGATGGAGGCAGCAGGGTGGAGGCAGTAGGGATGTCCCAGAGCAGCAGCATCACTCCCAGGACCCTTCTCTCTGGGGAGCAGGAGCAGCAATAGCTGAGAGTGCTGCAATAGCTCCATAATGGCTTTGTAACTGCTTCAGCCTCTCCACTGCTCCTCCTGACTCATACCACTTTATTTCTGTCCTGTCCAGGGTGCTGTTTCAGTGGGATCTGGGTAATCTGAGCCCACAGCACTGCTTTGTGCCAGCTCCTGCCATCAGCCACATGTACCAACCCCAGCAAGGACCTCTCCTGGTACCAGCACGGGTGGCAAGGAGGTGGCATTTGGAGGGAGAAGGCATCAAACTTGTCCCAGTTGAAGTTCCCCCACTCTGGCAGAGGTTCCCAGCAACACCAATGGCTTTGGTGGCATCTATCCACTGTGAGAGGGGGCAGTACAGTGATATTTCCCTGGGCTGTGGGTGCCTCTGGAGAATTGCTCTTGCCCACCCAGCACTCCCTGTATCTTGGTCACATCTTGGAGGTGTTTGCCCCATGGAGGGCTTCAGAAGGGGAAAACCTGGTGGAAATGGGTGAGCAGGGATTTGTTGTGACCACACAGTAAACATGGTGCTGCCAGATGTGCCCCCACTGTGGGGCAACCCCGGGGGGCACAGTGTGGCACCAACTCTGTTTTAACACACCTCTGGCCCTGTTTTATTATCGTGCTGCTTTAACATGCCAAGTGCAATGCACGTGGCCAGGGCTCCAGTTTAATTTTATTTCTCTTTTAATGTGTTTCATGAACACGTAGGGAATTGGAAATGTCAGGACAGCAGCAGGGCTGTATCAGCTGCAGGAATCTGCCTCCCTGTTCCTAAGAGATAATTGAGGACCAATTCAAATGGGAGCTGCCTCAATGTGAGCTGTGGATCCTCACAGTGCTGAGCCTGCCTTCATTCCTTTTCTCGCTGTACAAAGGGCCAATAAAGCTTTAACTCACCTGCTTTTATAAACTTCATGTCTGAAGCATTCAGCTCAGCGTGGCCAAGGTGGCAACAAAAGAGATTGCCCTAAAATAGCACTCAGCATCCAGAATGGGCTGAAGAAGATAAATCCCAGAGCTGTGCTCAGATGGAAGGGGGGATATTCCTCTGTAACACTGAGGTAAATGTATCAGCCAGCAGCAACCACCAGGGACTCTGATCAGTGAGCACCAAGAGCCTGGGAGGGTCTTGCTTTGTGGGATGGTGCCACACTCGGACCTCTTGGAAAGGAAATCTGTTGAGATTAACCCCCAGGCTCTGCCAACTCCTGCACAAACCAGGCAGGAACAGAAAGTGATGGGAGCAGGGCTGGTTTCCCCACAGGCACTGAGTGTCTCCACCCAGGCCTGGCAGTGTCCAGGACCAGCAGTACCCAGTTTAGCTGAGGTGCATGTGTTTTAATGATGCCAGTGGCACTGGGGAGATGTCAGTGAAGGGAGGCTGCCAGTGAGGTGAACCAAGCAGGATTTAGGAAACCTGTGCTCCAGGTCCCTCCCCTTGAGCAGGTCTTGTCACAGAATCATAAAGGTTGGTAAAGACCTCTCAGATTGAGTCCAACCCTTAACCCAGCACTGTCATGTTCCCCACTAAGCCATGTCCCCCGGGGTCACTTTCACATGCTTCTGAACGTCCCCAGGGATGTCACTGCCATCTCATGGAGCTTCTGTTTCCCCCATGTGCATCAGAGTGGTGACACCAACCCCTTGAGAGCTCAAGGGACCCCTGGGCACCTCCTCCCTCCCCACAAAGTCCCTGAGCACAGACCCTGCTACATCCCACCGGTTCTGTGAGCACAAACTCTCCTGTCCGCCAGAGAATGTTTTGCTCGAGTCCTGCTCTTTGTAACCCCAGGCATGGTCAGATGAACCACAGACCCACAAAATAGGTGTTTTTTTCCTCAATACAGCTTGAAAAGGGCCCGCCAACCTGAGCAATGGGCATGGGAACCTCCGCATGTTCTGGCAGTGGCACTGCCGGACAGCTTTTGTCCCAGCTGCCACTTGAGGTGCTCAGCTGGAGGGACTCTGCCAGCCTGTCCCGTCCCTCTGTGGGCACCCCCCCAGCCTGGCGCTGTCACCGGGATGGGGCGGGACGGGCTGGGACGGGGGTGCGGTGCGGGGACGTCCCACAGGGGGGAGCCTTGTCACCAGCCTGCGGGGACACTGCCCGGGCCACTTCCCAGGCCACTTCCCGGGCATCCCCCCGGGCATCCCCCACTCCTGCCCCCTCCGCTCCCCGCGCTCCATCTCTGGGTTCGGCCCCGGCACTGCAGCTTTGGCTCCATTTCCATCCTCTCGGAATTAACGGGTGTGAAACCTCCTGTGTTCACCCTCGACAGGGCTGGGCAAAGCTCCCTGCTAAAGCCCCACAGCTCCAGTGTTCAGGGCTTGTCCAGGATTTACCGAGGGAATATGAAAATTCATCCCATAGCGGGGCTGGAGGATGGTGAGTCAGATCCCTGAGCCTGATCCCACCTTACACATTCCCATCGGGTCAACCTTAACACGAATAGCAAAGGCCTGAAACTGGTTTAGTAAAGCCAGAGAGCTTGCCAAGAATTGCAGCCTCACTCTGACCTCAGATAATGCTGTTCCCACCCACCTGAAAGATGAATAAATGCATGGCACTACCAGACTGCTCAAATGATAGATGAACATGGCATCGATGCCCAGCTGCATTGGGAAATGGAAATACACAGCTCAGCCCCTCTGAAAAGACAGGCAAGGCAAGAGGAGCTTCCTCAGGGGGAGCAGAGCAAAGTGCTGGAGCCCCAGTGGGCACCATGGCAGGGACAAGCCCCACAGCAGCACTGGCTCCCACTGCCTTGTGGGCAAACCTGGTCCAGAAGCAAGTTTTGTCCTCACTTTGTCTCTCCCAGCATGACTCAAAGAACTGTTAAAGTTGCTCTCAGCCCAGATTCCTCCAGAGGAAGCCTCAGCTTTCTGCACTCAGAATCATGTCTGCCCCAAGAAATAAAGACAAATTTTCAGAAAATATTCGTAGCTCAAATCACCGTTTTCTTCCGTGAGTCTCAAAACCTCCCACACTCAGTGTGCCAGACACAGCCAGCAGCAACACACACATCACCCAGCTCAGAAATTAAGATCTTTGGGCTTGAGCTGCTCCCTGTGACATGAAATGGATGGGGACAGGAGGGGTGACAGAGCCACAGCCACAAAGGGATAGTGCAAGGACTCCTGCTGGGAAAGGACAGGGAGCACCACATGAGCCAGGCTGTAATCTGTTAACTTAACTTGAGTTTGGCAGGGAATAATTAAGAAGGAGGTGATAATTTTCCTCCGTATCAAGTGCCCAATCTCTTCCTGGACAGGCTTTTACCTGGGAGGTGACACATTGCCAGGACAGGGTTCTGGTCCCCCCATGCAGATGCCCAGGCAGTAACTTGTCTGCTGCACTATCACCCTTTGCATGACACTTCCTTTAAAGGTGAGAAAAACAAAACACTTGTCCCTGCTTTCTAATGCTGCTGTGTAAACAGCCCTGTAGGTTTGGGGGGACACACCTAAAGAAAGCAGGTGAGGTGAGGCTGGTCAGGTCATGGAGCTGTTTCTCCAGTGCTGACTGGGCACCCAGATTCTCTCCAGAGCTTTCCCAAGAGAGCTGGGCACTGCTGCTCACAGGGTGAACATCCCCCCTGGAGCCCCTGCCCCCCAGTCAGTGGGGCTGGAGACACCCTGACCCACCTCCCAGTCCATCCTCCCCACCATGGCAAGGCTGAGCTCACCTGCTTCATTCCTGACACACCAGGAGCCCACAGAAAGTTAAATCTACCCCTTGGACTGCTTGTTCTGCCTCTTGGTGATTGAATAAAAGGGGGTTTTCTCCCTCATTTGCTCCATCTTCTTATTTCTAGCCTAAACACAACATCCTGTGCACACAGAGAGCTCCTGAGAGCTCTACAATGCTCCAGGGCTGTTTCTACAATCCCCACCAGGACATTCCCAGCTCAGAAGCATCTCTGTCCCAAGCCAGCTCGTGGCTGGAAAGATCAGAATTTGGTTCCAGACTTTGATTTTTTTCAATCCTGAAACACAATGATGTAAAGCCCAAGCAGTACAACTTAGAGCCTCCTGTGGTCCTGGTTTCTGACACCCCAAGGTCCTGTATTCTGTTTTGGGATGTGTTTCCCTCAGCAGCAGAGACTCTTACCTTGGCCTTGCTCCCTCGTGGCCTCTGAGATGAGTTCACTGCTCAGCCCATCACACTGCACATGAGGCTGTGATGGGAGTCAGGATTAAAAGTGAGATGGAAAACCTGCCTGCACTGGCACAGCTGAGGGGCACAAAGTGCTGTGGGAGAGACAGGAACTCCATGAGATCGTTTTGTCACTGGGAAAGCACCCCCCAAGCTGGCTCTGTTGGTTTTTTTTCAGTGAACATCAGGCCACTTCTAACTGTGCCAAAACAGGCATGAAGAGGACTAAACCCGTGGGGTGGGTGTGGCACAACACCTGATTCCAGTTTCACCTCCATCCCCAATTACCATTCATTAATCAAAACATATTCGTTACACAGGTAGAACTCCCACCAGCACTGCCAGGTTCAGGGCTCAGCCACAGAATCACAGAATCATAGAATGGATTGGGTTGGAAAAGACCTCCAAGTTCATCAAGTCCAACCCTTGGGCCAACTCCAGTCCCTTTACCAGATCATGGCACTCAGTGCCACGGCCAATCTCACTTTAAAATCCTCCAGGGATGGGGAATCCACCCCCTCTCTGGGCAGCCCATTCCAATGCCTGAGCACTCTCTCTGCAAAGAAGTTTTTTCTGCTCTCCAACTTCAATTTCCCCTGGCAGAGCTTGAGCCCCCCGTGCCCCCTTGTCCTATTGCTGAGTGCCTGGGAGAAGAGACCAACCCCCACCTGGCCACAACTTCCCTTCAGGCAGTTCCAGACAGTGCTGAGGTCACCTCTGAGCCTCCTCTTCTCCAGCACAAACACCCCCAGCTCCCTCAGCCTCTCCCCACAGCACTTGTGCTCCACTCCCTTCTCCAGCCTCGTTGCTCTTCTCTGGCCCCGCTCCAGCCCCTCAATCTCTTTCCTCAACTGAGGGGCCCAGAACTGAACACAACACTCAAGGTGTGGCCTCACCAATGCAGAGTCCAGGGGAAGGGTCACTGCCCTGGGCCTGCTGGCCACGCTAGTTTTGACACTCTTTGCTCCCAGTGGGAACTGCCACAGCCCACGAGGGACTGTGCAACAGGCAGATCAATGGGCACGTATTTTCCCCAATTTGGGAAAGTCGAGAAGACTCCAATTACCAATTTCTGGAAGAGCTGGGTGTGCAGGAGGGCTGCCTCATGGCTGCTGTGCACCAGGATGGGATGTTGTGCAGCACAGGGACACACCTCTTGCTGTGCCCAGACCACGGGGGCTCAGGGGCTTCCCAGGGTGGGAGAGCACCATAAAACAGCCTCCACCTCACCAGCCAGGGGGTGGCTTTCTAATTACCCAGGTGGGTTTCTATTGTAAGGAGAGCAGCAATGCAGGATTTGACGCCAGGGCTCTGAATGTGTCACCTGCACAGGGCAATTTAGCAAGTGGCCTGTGCTTTATTCCCCTGGTGTCCACAGCCTCTGGGCTCACTGTCCTGACCCCGCCCCTGTGGGACCTGCTGCCCTGATAAACTGATTTATCTCATGTCTGCCCTCCCTCAGAACCCACACTGTGGTGTGAAGAGGGTTTTGTGGGTGTGTGGGGCTACAAATCCTGTTGTTTCTTTACTCAGGGCAGATACCAAAATGCTTCAGGATTTTGATAATCCCATGAAAAGGACTGGCTGTTTGGTCACATAGCAAGAAAATGAGAAGCAAAGCATCAAGATTCTGTCAGTAAAGCCAGGAGACTCCAGCTGACATTCAAGTCACTGCTTTTCCAAGCAGCCTGTCCCTCAGCAGCCTGTCCCTCAGAGCAAAAGACCTGAAGGGAAGTTCTGCCCAGGTGGGGGTTGGTCTCTTCTCCCAGGCACTCAGCAATAGGACAAGGGGGCACGGGGGGGCTCAAGCTCTGCCAGGGGAAATTGAAGTTGGAGATCAGAAAAAACTTCTTTGCAGAGAGAGTGCTCAGGCATTGGAATGGGCTGCCCAGAGAGGGGGTGGATTCCCCATCCCTGGAGGTTTTTCAGCTGAGCTTGGCCGTGGCACTGAGTGCCATGATCTGGTAAAGGGACTGGAGTTGGCCCAAGGGTTGGACTTGATGATCTCGGAGGTCTTTTCCAACCCAATCCATTCGATGATTTTATGATTCTATGATGACCCATCTCTGTGCCTCAGTTTACCCAACTGCAAACAGAGAGGAGTATGTTTGATCTCTTTTACACACTGCACAGAGCACTCTGTAAGTGCAAAATTTATTAACACAGCAAGACCAAAGTCTGCTTTTGCCTGGAGGTGGGAAAGTCCAGCAGCAGTAATGCCTGGATCCCTGCAATCCTTGCTGGATGAGCTGCACCAGTGCTGCCTCCTGCTCGCTCAGGGCAGAGCTGTTCACATGGAAAAGCCCTGCAGTGACACGGCAACGCTCGTCCCAGCACGCTGCTTTGTTTGCTGACAGCCAGCGCAAGTGACAATGTTATGGGTGACTTTTAAGATCCCTGTGACTTTAATTGGAAAGGACATTTTTAATGGCCCGAGAGCTGTGCTGTCCTGCCAGCGGCTGCTCACGCCCAGGGACGCTGTTGTTCTTCTGGCACGTGATAGGAATCTCATGTGTGACCTGACAGAGCAGACACACCAATGTTTTTTTAGCTGCACAAGCTCTCTCACACAAGAATAAAACCTCATCAATATGCCCTCAGGGAAAGCCAGGCACAAACCCCAAAATTACCTATGTGCATATAGAAAATGCACAGAAGATTTCCAAGCTGTGTGCATGAGCTTCCCTGATACATGGGAAACACGCCATTCCCAGTAATTGTCCTTTGACAGCTCTAACAAGTTCGGGATGGTAATGATTAAAATGCTGACTCACCGAGGGTTTTCCACGCTGGCTGGCAGGACTGCACCAGCTTTGTGCTCACTTGGAAGGTATTTTGCATCCCTGCCTTTCAACCAATCTGCAATTTTAATCCTCTGGTTGCAAAGGGGTTGTTTGCGGCTTTGCCCGGCAGACTCCAGGTTTCCCTTCTGTAGGGTCTGGAGGGAGAGGGCTCTCCCCTCACTCAAGGATGAGCAGCATGACAGGGAGAGTCTCTGGAGCAACGAGGAGCTGCCCTGCCTGCTCAGGGCAGGAGGCAGAGGAGTGACAGGTCCCCAGTAGCAGGAGCTGAGCCCACAGATCAGCACTCAGACACCAGCACTGAGGGGTGGCAAAGCCCAGGGTGGGTTGCTGGCTCTGCAATGCTCTGGTGCATTTCGTGGCAAGACAGCAAAGTACTTCACAGACATGTTTGAGGTGCAGCCTCCTGCCTGGCCAGAGTGCCACTGGCTGCTGCTGCTGCTGACCTGCCTGTGAGGCTGGGGTGTGTCCCCGAGGGGCAGCCCCACAGGTGCCATGTGCAGTGCAGCCCCATTCCCTTGAACCCTCACTTTTGCAGCCCCTTCATCACCCCCCCTGCCGCAGCAGCCATTGACATGGGGAGATGGGTGTACCCCAGGGGCTGAGAGGAGGAGGAGGAGGAGGGGGAGGAAGAAAGGAGCACCTCTGCCCTGCCACAGGGCCATCCCTGGGCAGAGGTTGTGCCCATGTGCCATGGGGCAGCGCCAGGGTGCTGCTGGCACTGCTGGCACAGCACTGCTTTGGGACCAAACACCCACACTGCCCCATGGAGCAGCCAGGATCCCAGCCCTGGGTGAGCCAGCCCCCAGTGGGACCATTTACCCACAGGAAAACAGATCTAGAACTTTCCATGAACACCATCTCCCCATTCTGCAGCATCACAGCACCTCACAGCCCCTAATGACACTGGCCACAACTATTAGAAGGCTTTTTGGGGTTTCCTCTGTTAAAGATTTTCCCTTCCTAAGCACAGCTGATGGCTCAGCAGTGGCAGAGGCCCCTCACTCTGCTCAGGCTCTGGGCAGCTCCTGCCTGTGCAGCAGCTGCAGTGGCTGTGCCTTTGCTGCCACAGCTTTTACCGTAAGGAACTTGCCAACCCCAGAAAACTGTTCCCCTAATTACAGCGTTGGAGCATGGAGAAAACCACAAAAATGATTCACACAGCATTCCCAAGCTGCAGCCGTGTCAATTAGAGAGATTTCCAAAGGCTCCCGAGCCGAGCTCGCTGTTATCAGGATGGAAATGCAGGAACTTTCATCATAGAGAGGCAAGGAGGGAGAAAAACCTGCCGTTAAACGCATCTCTGCAAGCCAAGGAGAGCTGGGAGGTCTATCCCTATAGATCTTTACAGAAGGGTTGTTAAAACTCCTCGGGAAGTTCCCATAGGAGGGAGCCGGGAGATAGCAGGGAAACTATAGAAATGCATCAGCTTGTTATTTCAGAGGGACATGGGGATGGAGCCTCTGCTGGCAAGCAGAGGATGAAAAGGGGATGGCAAGAGGACTTGGGGTGAGCAGAAAGGGATGGCTGGTGGCCGGGAAGAGAGTTAAAAGTATCCCATTGTTAGGGAAGTTTGCTCTCCCTCAGACCATCCCATTCCCAGGGACACTGCACTGCCTTTTGAAGTGCAACCTTAGGCGGTTCCTTGTCACCCATTGGAGAAGGAGCTTTTTTACCACATTAAGTCATTGGGTAGCAAATGAATGGGGGGTTTTGACTATTCACAACTTCACCTTATAAATATCAGTGTTGGAGGTTCCTGCAGCTTTCCTCCATCCCCATAGCTCACCTTGGGAAGGAGCAGAGGGAGGCGGCCCTGCTTGCCTGGAGACCTGTGGTGCAGAGAGCTACGGATCAGCCAAAGGGATCCAACCCTGCTCCTTGTGACAGCCATGAAGAGAAGCACCTTCCTCATCCTCTCTATCACAGGGGTCTACAGTGCCATCCTCCACACAGCAGCATGGTAGGATCCAACTCAGTGGAAAGGGAATTTTTTAGGGATGCTCCTCAGCCTGTGGTAAGCTGTGTGATTCATTTTCTTTTCTTTGTTTCAGGTCTGTGAATAACTTCCTGATGACAGGACCTAAGGTAATTAACATATGGACTGTCAGAAATTGGAGTGATTTTTGTTTAGGTTTGTTTTGTTTTCCCAATGGGAAATAGTGCTTTTCCAAGGAGCACATCAGTTTCAAGTCCTGACAAGCCCAGAGGGAAAGGACTCACAGCCCATTTCAGTCTGTTCTCACTGATAAATGGTAAAGCAGGTTGGGTTTTCAGCCCGGTGTTTCCCATGCCAGGCTTACCTGACGTTCTCCAGCAGCGTGGCAGCCGGGGCACACAGCGGGATGGAGGAGTGCAAGTTCCAGTTCGGGTGGGAGCGCTGGAACTGCCCCGAGAGCGCCCTGCAGCTCTCCACACACAACCGGCTGCGCAGCGGTGAGTGCCCCTCCACCTGCCCCGGGCATCCCTGCCCTGCCCCGGGACGTGCCCTGCAGGAGCTGCTGCTGCTCCTTACATCGACTGATGGAGGCGGGTCCCAAAAATAACAGTTGTTTTTTTCTCTGTCTGTATTAATTGGTGTCGTAATTAGCACTAATATTGTCCCAGGGATCCCAGGCTCTCTTTGGATCACTGTTCATGCTCGGCTAGAGCTCAGTCCTTCCCGCAGTGCTGCTCCATGGATTTGTTCTGCCAGTTTGTGTGCAGCATCCCGGGAAGTGCAGTGTTAGAGACACCAGAGCTTCCAATGGGAGAAGCACAGAAGAGATGAAGGCAGAAACCACAGATGTGCACTAAGAAACTGCCTTCATAAGAAAGTTGTGGATATGTTTCAATATTATCTACTTCAACAGGCAGAAATCTCCTCTTCCCCGGAGCTGCCTCTGATTTGGATGTGTTCAGAAAGCCAAAAAGAACTAAATCAGGAGGGTGGGTGCAGACAGCTGTTAGCTCAAGTTCCAAGGATCAGTGATGGTTTTCCCCAGCGAGCAAGGTCAAAGCCCAACATCCCCCGGGGCAACGAAGGGCAGAGATGAACCGAATGTCAGCTGAAGGGAGCAATAACCCACCTTGGCCAGAGCAGGACTGGGGCAATGTCTTAAGATCCTACCCTTGCCAAGGAGTTCCATCCCCTGCATAACACTCTGCCAAATCGCTGTAACCCGCGAGGCTGAAGCCTGAAAAAATCCAGTCCTGAGCATTTAATGTCTGCAGCACTTCACCTTTTGCACTAATTTGGGGAGCAGGGAGGGAGGGGGTATGTATTTTCTTCTTGCACCTTTGCAGCACAGGAGATGTTCATTCCTGATACTCCGGGGCTGATGTCTATGTTTGGGTGTGACAGCCTTTCCCCCCTCTCCCGCAGCCACCCGGGAAACATCCTTTGTCCACGCCATCAGCTCGGCTGGAGTCATGTACACCCTCACCAGGAACTGCAGCCTGGGCGACTTCGAGAGCTGCGGCTGCGACGACTCCAGGAATGGCCGTGCGGGTGAGATGCCATCCCGGGAGGGACTCACATCCTCCCTCCATCCCCTCGGATTTCAGGGTACAATTTGGCCCCACGGGGCAGTTCCGTGCTCAGCGTGTCTGTCTTGCAGGTGGCCGGGGCTGGGTGTGGGGAGGATGCAGCGACAACGTGGAGTTTGGAGAGAAGGTTTCCAAGCTCTTTGTGGATGCCTTGGAAACGGGACACGATACCCGAGCGCTGATTAACCTGCACAACAATGAAGTTGGGAGACTTGTAAGTCAGGCTCATAACAATACTACTAAATGATAATAATAATGCCTATATTGAAAACAAAATCTGAGTGACTGGTGGGCTGCTCAGGTTCCTGTTTCCAGCCCTCCGTGATGATCTGGGCACTGTGATGTTTGCATGAAGGAAAACACACGGCCTGAATCTGGCCTTAAACTTGAACACAGGGAACCACAGTAAGGGTTGTTCCCCCTTCCAGCTCCTACAGCTGTGCACTGCAGTTAACTGCTGGCACACACCACTTATTCAGAAATGCATGGGGTTTGTACTCACCTGGGCTTGTCTGGTCTTTAAAACAAAGCCAGAAACATCTTTCTTGCCTTCCTGCAATATGCATTTCTAAGGTCTTTGGCTGGAAAGCCAGGTGTGAGCTGGCCCTGCTCACCAGCCAGCCTTGCTCCCACCTGGGCTGTGGAGGCTCCCAGCATCTTACCAAACCTTCTTGTCTGTACAAACAAGGACTGCAACACTTAACATACCTATCTCATAGGGTGTGTCCAGGCTTAATCTCACATAGATACCAGTGATTGGGACCTTATAAATACCACAGGGAGATAGGCAGATAATATCTGTGAAGTGCTTGGCCTGGAGGAGATGCAGAGAGGTTGGGTATGGTTATTCCAAAGCAGTTTTCACACGTTTTGAATGAAACCTCTGAGAGGGTTGATGGGTTGATGCTGTGATGAGCCAGGTGAGTGGCGTGAGAAGGGCATGACCCCACAAAGGCACTGTTTCCTGGCCTGGATTCTCCCATAAGGACTGTGGGCAATGGTTTGTGCCCGTTTGTTACCTTTGCCACAGATATTTTCAAGGAACTGAAATAAGAGCCTCAGCTCATGTCTTGGAGGGACATGAAGTCATGCTGAGCCTGAGCTACTTTTGACCTGTTGTCCCCAGATTATGAGCCTGATTTTGAGGTTTAAATGATGATGTTCTGCTGCTTCTAATTTCTCCACCTCTCCAACCAAGGCCGTGAAAGACACGATGAAACGCGCCTGCAAGTGCCACGGGGTGTCGGGCAGCTGCAGCGTCCAGACCTGCTGGCTCCAGCTCTCTGAGTTCCGCGAGGTCGGCAACTACCTGAAGATAAAGTACGACCAAGCCCACAAGCTGGAGATGGACAAGAGGCGGGTGAGGGCCGGCAACAGCGCCGACAGCCGCGGCGCCACGGCCCACGCCTTCCACCACGTCCACGCCACGGAGCTCGTCTTCCTGGAGGACTCTCCCGACTACTGCACGAGGAACGCCAGCCTGGGCCACCACGGCACCGAGGGCCGCGAGTGCCTGCAGACCGGCAAGAATCTGTCCCAGTGGGAGAGGAGGAGCTGCCGGCGGCTCTGCACCGAGTGTGGGCTCCGTGTGGAGGAGCGCAGGACCGAGGTGGTGTCCAGCTGCAACTGCAAGTTCCACTGGTGCTGCACCGTGCGCTGCGAGCAGTGCCGGACACTGGTGGCCAAGCACTTCTGCACCCGCCGCGACGGCGCCGCCGCCCCCAACCACGTCAGGCAGAAGAACAGGGGCCACAGGAGATAGAGGGTGGCCACGGCGCCTCAGGGGGATGCTCTGGGGGGCTCACACTGGGGAAGGAGCATCCTGGGGTCTGCAGGGCGATGTGGGCTCCTGTGGGTGGATGGGGTGAGACCAGGAAGCACAAGGTGTGGGCGCTGATGGGCCACGGTCCTTCTTGCTTCCATGGTTTTTCCTCAGTATTCACCAGTCTTCCTTGTTGGGAGTCACTTCATCTGTGTATCAGACAGAGGGATGAATTTCACGTTTTAGGTGGGTTCAGCCCCTTGTGCCCATGTCGGGGGGTCTGCCAATGCCAGTGATGGGGCACCAGCCCCACAGCCAGAGAGCTGGGAATGGGTGCTGAGGCCAAACTCGTGTCCAGCTGGGTGATCCCATCCCAGCAGCCTCAGGTCCCACAGCTGGGACAGCTCCAGGTCCCGGCTGTCCATGCACAGAGGCTGCTCAGCAGCATTTCCAGAGGAAAACTTATGCACTTTCTGATGTGAGAGGAGGTTTGGCAGTGTCGTGGTGTGTATTACCACAACAGCAGCCTTTTGAGGGCTTTGATAAGTTTACAGTCAGTGTTTACAGATTTCCCTCCTCCCTCTTGTTTTTTTTCCCTGTCCTTTTTGAGTTTTGTATTTTGGCACAAGAAGCCCTACCCCCAATAGGCAATAGCTATTTGTACTGGATGAAATGAAGCAGTTTACAGTTCTTATACCTTTTTTTTTTAAATTAGCAGATAAGAATTCAGAATTCTTTATGCCTAATGTTGTTTATTAATAAGCTGTATTATTGCTTAGCACAGTCTGGTTTCACTATATATTTTGAAGGTATCCCTTAAGATTTAGATTTTTGACTGTATTTTGCAATAAACATCACAATGAAAAGAATTGGCTTTTTCCTTTCTGGCTTCCTGGCAGTATGACTTTAGGTGCAAAATTGCCTGTTTCTGTGTAAAACCCAGCACTTCCATGAATTCCTCATCATTCATCCCAAAGTCGCCAAAGCCAGGGAGAAGGTTGTTTTCCTAAATCTGGTGAATCGGCTCCTGCCTCCAGTCCCTGGAGGGTTGGCTTTGGTCGCTATCGCCACAATCTCACCCTTCCCAAGTGCTGAGTATGCAGGCACAGCCTGACTAAAGCTGATTTTGAAGCTCCCAAACTCTCTTTAATTTGCCCCAACCCGACATCCCCCAGACAATGCGAGGCTGCCCCGCTTTGATGTGGAAAGCACCGACATCGGCACTCACTGCAAATTTCTTGGAGGCACGAGAGGAACCCTTTGAACTGCGGCGGGAGAGAAAACTTGGGGACAGTTGTGAATGTGTCTGCTGGTTCCCTGCTGGTCCCCCGCTGCTCCGGGTGCCAAGAGCCCTGGGCAGGGCTGGCAGGGCGGGCAGGAGGGGACACACACTTGCTGCTGCTGTCCCAGGGCAGGTCCCGCTCCTCGGAGTCACCGCCCTGCTCGGGGGATGCCAGAGCTGTGCCATCACCCACCCCCAGCATGCAGGGCTGAGGATGCTCCGCCAGGCTCGCTCTCCAGACAGGGGGAGGAGAAGGAGGAGAGACAAGTGAGAAAACCACCCTGCAGCTCTGCCAGCACATCGCTCTGCGCCCACACTGCAAATGGTTCCGTGCTATTTTATCCAGGTCTCCGTGTGGCTCCTCGTGCAAACACAGCCTGGACACACACGAGAGCCAGATCAGGGAGCTCAAGGTGCAAACCACACATTTGGGAAGCACAGCTGACTTCCATGCATTTATTTCATGCAAAGAGGGTCTTACTAAAGCTGGAAGGGTGATGTCATCAGTTAGGGGGGCTTTTTTGCTGCCTTCAGAGTAGCTGTTTCTAACATTTCCATAATTGATAGGCCACCTCACCAAACCAAAAATCCAAGATTTTTGCACAGTGTTGCCACAACAGCAGTTGCAACCCAACAAAACTTATGCTGAACTGGAAATTACAAAGACAGACAAACAAAACCCCTTTCCTGCATCTTGAGCATTGGCTGACTTTGCACAAAACCCCCTCAGACTCTCCTTTTGTAGCACCTGTTGTATTTGCTTGGACTGTTCTCCACAGCCCCAGGAGCTGCTGGCACAGGATACCCCAAAATCCCACAAAATGAGGTTACACAGAGCACAGGACAGTCACTGCTGATGTGCACTCAGATGAGGGAAACTGTTTCACCAGGTAACTCCCAAGCTGACATAAAACCTTCTAACTGTATGCCAGCAGCGGGGTTACCAAACCACAGAGGTAAATGCTGGGAGATGAGGGCTCCCTGTGAGCAGGAATGGTCAGGACATGCTGTGCCATCTTAACAGGTTTTCAGGTGCCCAAAGCACCAGACCAGACCTCTGTCCCACACGGGCTCCATCCCAGGGAAACAGGGTTGCAGGGAGGAGTAGGGATACCACTGCCAAGACCAATCCTTTCCCCAAGGAGCCCTCCCATTCCCACAGACCCACAGCCAGGGCCTTGTCAAGTCAGCATTCCTACCCACGGTGTTGCATTTAAATGCTGGAGATGAACTGTTCTTCCTTGGATTTGTATAATTGCTTTTAAAAATCCATTTAAATTTCTGGCACCCAGGCTCTCCAAGGCAACGAGTGTATTGTACACAAAAGCCAGAGACCAAATGCAGATCGAAGCAAACTCAAGAGAAAGTTACATCCCATGCCATGACACAAATTTCCATTCTCTTTCTATACCTTGCAGAGGCAATACCGAGATTGAGCAAATACAAAAATCAACTCTGTGGTTTAGAGTGGCACTTTGCCAGAGATATTACAGTCCTGGAGAAGCTGAAGCTCCCTCATCCTCCCCCTTGTTGCTTGGATACAACAGTCATCAATTCTCACTACATTCAGTTCAAAACAATGGAAATTCAGGATCGTCTTAATCCATCACGGCACTGTCAGGGAACCCCAACACCCCTGCCCACCACTGTGGTGTCTCTAATAACCACACAGAGCTGCCATGGGCACAGGGGGCACAGGGTAACCAGCCCCAAGGGTGCCACAGGACCCCATCCATCAGGCTGAGCTCATCACTTCAGCTGCGATTTTACCTGGGCAGCAAAGTCCTGCAGAGCAGCTTTCAAAGCAAACACAAGCACACACAGCAGAGCCTGTCACTGCCTGCACGCTCCACCTGCAGCCAAAGAGCCTTTGCAGGGACTGGTGATGTCTTCAAACCTGCAGGTGTTTGCTCATGATCACCCAAACTCAACTCCAATCTGGGATGCTGATCCCAACCACCCGTAACTCCCTGCACACCTGGAGGAAGGGACAGGCTGGCTCTAGGAAACCTCGAGGAAGAACCTGACAGCCATCCCATAGTAATATACTAACAATGTAACAATCCTAATTACAATGAAATTATGAAAATCTTAATCTGGGCCAGGTGCTGTGTGAACTCACCCCAAAATCCTGCTGCCTGTGCCCCATGGGCTGTCAGCACTGCTGCTCCCCTCTGAGACCAGACCCCACACAGCACTGGGTGCTGGGCATACCCTGGAGCAGGGACACCCAAAGGGGTATTTGGGCAGGACTGTGGAGCTGCTTGGACAATCCTGGAGCAGCACCTTCATGTCTGAACAGCCACTGCCACGGACAGAGTAGCCCCATGTAAGAAACCTGCAGCACACCAGTTGAACTGGCCTGAAATCACTGCAGCCCTTGAGGAGGTTTAACACCAGTGTCCCAGCAGTGTGTTTGTGCCTTTATTGAGGGACAGAGCTGGTTTGTGGTCCATTCCTAACAAGAAAGGGAAACACATTCCAGATTATGAAGTAATAGTCCAGCTTTAGCATTACCACAGAGCAGGGCAGGTTTATGTCAGAGGTGCCTGTTCAACTGGAGAGTGTCAGAAAATCAGTGTTGGGGTGTTTGTACCATGAGGACAGCCCAGCTAAGCCCACAAGCTTTCCCAGTCTGTCCCATCTCACCCAGGACCGTTACTGTCACTGTTTCACCAGTTGCCTCCTGGCCGTGCTGTGCTGCTGTCCAGGTGCCCATCCCAGCAACCTCATCAGGAACAGCAACCACCAGTTTTCTTCCTGTTTCTCCTTCCCAGTGTGTGGAAATGCCCCCACAGCCTAATTCCCCTCCAGGCAGGAGCATGGGCACGACTCCACACATGGCCTTGGCTGGGGCCACCTCCACCCCTGCGTGGGGGAAGGTGCAGTTCAGGTGTGCAGAGCCTGCTGTTGACAGGGATGGAGGGCACAGCCCTGGGGCAGCCCTGGCACATGGAGCAGGGCTGGCACATGGAGCAGGGCTGGCACTTGGAGCAGGCCTGGCACTGTTTGTGTGGGCAGACCCGCTGCGCCACTGCTCCAGACTGAGGAGGTCACCCAGCACACCAGCTGGGTCTGTGCTTTTCCTTTTGCTCCCTCTCCCAGGAGAGAGTGCAGGGATGGCTCTGACAGGGAATTCACACCATCGTCACCACCGGGGGCCTCCGCAGCCTCACCCCACAGGCTGGCAGGGACACTTCTGCTCGGGGGCTGAGGGACCTGCCCCAGTCCCCCTCCCCTTGACAGACAACAACAACCAGCAAGCAGACAATCAAATGTATTTAATTCACAAAGCGAAGGTTCTGCAGATCCTCTTGGCAAAGCAGTTTGGAGGTGGATGGGTTTCAGCCCAACGCTGTCTCTTCTGCCCCACTCCCACCCCAGCTGGGGCTGCTCCCTGCCCTGAAGCCCCACCACAGCCCCCACTGTATCCCACCAGCATCCCTCCTCTCCCCTAGCCTGCTTCCCTTCAGCTGTTAAACTCCTTCCCTGCGGGATTACCTTTAATTTATGCTGCCAGTGCCCTTTCATGGATTATAATTCTGTATGAGATGTTTGTGCTGTACCCTCCCCCCGTATTAAAGTGTCAGGAGGACATCCCCAGGCCATCCATCTTCAACACTTCCGCATGGGCTTGGCAATTCTCTGACATGAATATTATGGCTCTCCATGCAGAGCTTCCATCACTCAAGCTGACAAGTGTTAGAATCCTCTCTCTTGAACAGGGTAAGTGACCTTTTCATATGCAGCGCAGATTCCCGGTCACGCTGCATCTGGTGCAGTGAAACCAGCGAGTGCCAGCAATTCCCTGAAGTCTTAAAAAACAAGTCACAGGTCCTTTTCGACTTGCAAAACCAACCCTTAGCATGACAAAGTTAAAGGGCCTTCAGCAGCCCCTGGTTAGCTGCTGCTGGTGCCAGTCCCAGGGAGGAGGATGAAAAAGCATCCATGAAATGCCTTCTGCAGGATTTATTGTCAGGGATTTTCAGGGAAAGATGAGGGGATTGGGGTGTCTGGCTTGCTGCAGTGTATAGGAAAGAACTTCATGGCCAGTTAGTGACTTTAGTGACTTGCAAACCTCAACTCTAGTCTTAAACAATATATTTTTAAGTGGGGCGTTTAAAGTTAGATCCCTAAACCCCACCAGCCCGATTTTCAAAGCTGCCAAACACCTGGGCTACCCACAGTGAGGGCAGGAGCTTTCTGCCACCTGTGCCTTGAGAGAAGTAGAGGCAGAAACAAACTTTAAAGCCCTTCCAGCTCAGACTTCTGCAGCTGTGCTCCTGTGGGGACGCTCCAGTCCACACTGTTCCACGGAAAGTGAATCCCCTGGAACCAGCTGTGGGGGAATTCAAGTCAAATTCCTCCTACAAAATTCACGTGGTTACCCCAAGTCTTTGGTTAAAGTGGTGCCTGTTTTCTTTTCTTTAGAGAGCAAAGGTACTTTCACAGCAACTTTGCCACCTTCTCCCTCCAGAACGACTGGTGGTGGCTCTGTGCCAGCACAGAGCAACAGAAACTTGTTAACACCTTTTCGGCTCCATCTTAATAAAGTCAAGGCAATTAACAGCTTCTCTATTTACAAAACAAATCCTCTTTGCAACACCTGAGAAAAGGAGTTACAAGGGTTTCCCAAACATTTCTCAGCTGGGGAGAACACCTACAGTAACTGCTGGGATGTGTTGCATCTGCCGCTCCTGCACTTCCATCCAGGAGTTCTGAGCAGCCAGCGCGGGCCTACTGGGAAAGGTTTTTATCCAAGAGTTTGCACAGGTCTGCTGGGAAAGTTTTTTATCCAAGGGTTTCTCCAAGGAGAATGAGGTGTATAGAGAGCCAGGGTGTGAATTTATTGCCCACTAATTGGCCCACGCTTCTGGTGTGGCCATATGGTGTACAAGAGGTGGGGATAAGGTAAGTTGGTCCCCTCTGAAAATGCTGCCAGGGATGGCTGGGCAGGAGTGGGTAATGTACAACATATTTACACGTCTGCAAAGGGATTCATAAGCTCCCCCACCTCTTTTTCTGGTTCCCTGCTCTCTCCTAGGATACACTCCATGCCCCCTGCTTTGCAAATCACTGTCCTGGCTTACAGTGTAGTAAATTCCCCCTTTTCAAACAAGCCCCAAGGATGAGCCATATAACAGAAGATTGATGGATTAGACAAAATCAAATAAATGTAACTTAATGTACTTTCAAAATTAATTCCTTCCTCCTCTTTTCCTCTCCCATCCTGCTCTCCCTTTTTCAAAAACACACAGTGACCCATATTTTATAAACAAGAAAGATGAGGTGCCCTCAAACTAAACTCATTTTTAGGTGTAGAGGTGACTGCTGGGACAGTTTCACACAAAAGCTCTCTCAGCCAAAGGGGACTTGGTCCAAATACTTCTGGAGATTAGAAAAGACCCTGTTTAAAGCCTATATGAGGTCCTGGGCCCAGACTCATCACTCCCAGAGGGTCCAAAATGCAGAGAGAAAAGAGGGAGTTGGTGGTAATTCCAAGCACAGTAAGGAGCAGAAATGGATGGTCACAGCTAAGAAATGTTCAACAAATGTATTTGTGATGGGTCACAATCATGTGGGACAGAGTGAGGCACAGCCAGAGTCTAAACCTGTCATGGAAGGGGAGTGTGGAGGTTTACAAGCAGAAGAACATGATGGGAAATACGGAAGGGGATCTCAAGTAGTATTTTAGCTTCTTTTCCTTTCTTTATTTTTTCTTCACTATCCCACACAACATTAACTGAAGCCCCTTGTGGGCACAGGCAGGAGAGAATAGCTCGTCAGGGGACATGGGAGCACAGAGCCCGGACAGTATAGGGCCCTTCATTTCCTCCTCTGATGCTTTCAACAGTGCATGGGATGCCATAAAAGATGATAATGATGAGGTCAGTGGAAAGACTGTAAAACAGTGGGGAGAGGCACAAGCGTTACCCCCTCTTGGGCTCAAACTCGGGCCATGCATGGGCTGAGTTTGCTGGTTGTGAGCTCTTCTGCTCGGGACAGAGGCTGCTGTGTGTGTCCCACCACTGTCCTGGCTGCCACCACCCAGCTGTGCTGTGAGGAGGAACGAGGTCTGAAACGTTGGGTTGTGCTGTTGGTGGGACTCCTGTTACTTATATCAAGCCTGATGGCTCAGCTGGACACAACTCTCCTCACATTTCTTCTCAGTTCCACAGACTTTTCTAACTCACAAAACTACGGCCTGACACTTCTAGGGGATCATCCATCAGGACTAGAGCTGGCAGTTTTAAATGCAGTACTTTCCATTTCTCTCCCTTTTTCCCAGTGCCTTGAAGTTAAACCTATTCTGACCCAGCTCTTCATTCCCACTCCTGGCAGGCAGACACTTCTGCTGGCCCACTGCCATCAGCTGGGATAGGGACAAGGCACCTCCTCCCTATCACTAAGTGGATTTTGCAGGCAATGAGCAAGAGAATAATTAAATTAACTCAGTCCTGAATATCTCCCGAGGTGCCAAGCATTCCCAGCATTACAGCCACCCTACAGGTGTCTGGAGAGCAGGTAATTCCAGTCAGGGGCAGGCTGCAAATGTGGCTCCCGGGGACATCTCTGCTGGCACAGGAGCATGAGCAGCAGCCAGTCCTGGACAGGAGTGCTGGGAGGAATTCTCAGGATGGCTCCGAGCCAAATCAACAACAACAAAAAAGACAAGCCACGCTTGGAATTGGTTTTTGAAGGATTTCACCCAAGGAGCAATGCTCTACCCACTGCAGTGAGCAGGGAAGTAAACTCAGAGTGTGCCTGGCAAGGCAAAGAGCTGGTACAGAAGTCAGGAAGAGCCAAGCCTAGAAAAATATCAGCTGTTCACATGGGCAAAGCTCCTTTGTGTGGGGGCACCACACATCCCACAGGGTGGGGGCCTCTGTTCTTTCAGTCATTCCACCAAACAACAGCTCTTTGAAACTACAGATGATGCCAAAAAAAACTGGCTTTCTGCAAAGGAAAGTCAGGTACAACTGCACTGAAGTGGACAGGACTGCCCAGTCAATGTGGAGAGTTAGACTAACCCAAGTAATTTAAAACACTCCTCATCTCTTCTCTCATCTCCCAGAGCTTTACTAACTTTGCTGAATGGGTTAATTGTGACTCATCTTATTATTTTTTCCAAAGAAAAGATTCAAAAAGTTACTGTATTGCCCTTAGATATCTACACCACCTGCTGTGGCCTGAACTTAAGGCACCAGAGGAGCTGCAGAAGTAGCTGCACTGGAATGTTTTGGTTTTCCCTGGCAAAACAGGCCCATCTCTCCGAGTGTGAATGTGCTTCAGTTACCTAAACATACTTGAGAGGGGGGAAAAAAAGGAAATTTCCATTTTTTGTATTTAATTAAAGAATTCTCATTGTTGTTGAAAGCAAACAGAAAAGGTCGTGCCTCAACATGTTCCTTTTGCACCACGTACCAAGTGAAGGCAAAACTTTCAGAACACAATTTTTATCTCTAAAGATTAAGCAAACCCCCATCATTAATGTGTCATCTCTGGACCAGTGTGCAAATCCTTCAGCCTCCATGAGCAAAAACAGTTTAATGTCACACGTGTGTGCACACAAAACACACAATGTATTTCTGGAAAACTCACATGGCACCAGATGCAGCCATTTCACACCCACAGGTGGGTTGGCACATGCCAATGGTGACTTCTGAAAATTATTCTGTATTTAAAGTTTCTTAACCACGAGGAAGAAAACCTGCAGCAGAACTGTAAATTAATACTAGGTGACAATGAAACTATTAATTTTCTTTGGAACTGGGTAGATAGATAAATAAAGATTCAATTTCTTGTCAGTACAAGGGAATGAAAATCAAAAGCTGCCAGTTTACTCTGCCAGGATGTTACAGTCTCAGGTCATACCCAAACTGACATAGTCTGTCAGCATTCACCTCAGTAGGATTACACCAAATTACAGTACCTGAGCACATGGCCAAACATCAACAGCAGTAAATCTATAAAAGCACACCAAAAATGGTTCATATCAACTTAAATATATACTTTACCTTAAACCTTTTCCCTTCTGTCAGCTGATGAAGGTCACATCAACTGTTTGTACTCAGAAACAAACCAGTTGGGGTGACAAAATAAGCTAGAAATTCTAATTGTCTGTCAGTCTTTGCTCTCTCTCCCAGGCCAGTCTTGCCTTCACACACCTGTGATTAACACTGAGCTGAGAAGAGCTCAGTAAGAACATTTGGAAGGTGGATGTCCTGGTTTGGAATAGGGAAACATTTCATTTCAGGGCTGTTGGAACAGAGGAAGATGTGGACAGAGCAGAGGATCATTCCTGTCCTCACTTGGCCATTCCTCTGCCTGTTCTCTTTGCTCCGCAGCTCTAAATACAGTGTAAGTGAACACACTGTGTGGGTTCCCACTGGGATCATCACCTTTAGGGTGTAAGTGAACACACTGTGTGGGTTCCCACTGGGATCATCACCTTTAGGGTGTAAGTGAACACACTGTGTGGGTTCCCACTGGGATCATCACCTTTAGGGTGTAAGTGAACACACTGTGTGGGTTCCCACTGGGATCATCACCTTTAGGGCTGTGGACAACACCACAGAAGAGAGAACAGTCAGAGATGCTGCTGGAGCAGAGAACCACAGCTCCTCCCAGCCAGACTCACCTGTATCCCTGGAGCTGAACAAATCCCACCTCAGAGCTCTGCTCCAAACCTGCTACTTCCAAACACAGACACGGCACCAAAACTGCACCAGTTCTGCCCATTCCATTTCCCCTTCCACAGATGGAGCAGGACGTCCCTTGTTACAGCTCCCCAGCTTCCCTCTCCCACAGATGCAACAAAAGTTTTCTTAGGACTATTTTCAGTTGAAATATTGTTTTGCCTTTAATTTATTCCCATGAAACTGAATGCACATGTAATTGTTACTGCAATGCCTTAGCAAGAAACATGCTAAAATAGCACCTTTTCCTTTACTCTAAGACATTTCTATAAGATGTTTGACCAGCTGATTCTTTAAGGTTATTCTGCAACACATGTTATTTTAAAAAATAATCTTTGGCTGGACTGAAAGAAAACTGGCCACTAATTTTTGATCACTGCTGTAGGAAGTCCAGAGCCATTAACAGACTTGCAACAGCATTACAGTATTGATAGAAGCTTTATTTATTATATCCTCATACCACACTGAAGTTCTCTACACATATTCAGGTAGCAAAGCCTCCAAAGAAACGATTCAAAACACGAGATGCCAAGTGATCCAAGTACCAAATGAGTGTCAAACTTGAGAACAGAGGTGTTAAACTCCCCCTTCCCACCTACAAGTGGGTACTGGATCAGTGCACATGCAGGAACCATCTGCTTATGCACTTGTCCATATTTTCCAACCTAAACAATTCCATGATTGTAGATCCTGCTGCTGCTGCTCCAAAGGATGATCCAAGGAAAGTCTTTTCACCTTTTGGTCCCTGACCTTCACACTTGTACCAGTTCCTCTGGACTGCATTGCCTCATCTACTGAGGAGAGATATTACAAAAAACCCTTGCATCATTATTAAAACCATGTTTATGGATTACTCAAAATTGCTCCCATGTAGTCTTAAAAAGGAACATTTTGCAGAGAGAAACAGCAACTGGTAAAGATATATCATATCTACTTTGAGCTGTGGTGACATCCTTTGCCACAGGTAATGATGAATTAGTATCAATTATAACACGAAGCCTGGAGAATGCCTGGGCACTGAGTCAGCACTCAGGTAAGGCAATGTTCTATTGCAGCTCATTAAAGGCAAAAAAAAAAGCAATAAAAGGCTTAAGAACCATGACAGATCCTGCCTACATGAAGTAATAAACAGTATGATACACTATCATTTACATGAATAGGAAAAGGAATGGACATTTCATTTCCTACGCCTTTGTTGCTCCCATTCAGTTGCGCCGAGGGGGCTGTTTGGGGAAGCCCCGTGGTGCCTGTTTACAGGAGAACTTTGCAAAACAAAGACAGTCACGGTCAAAACTTTGCTGGCCAATTCAATATATTTACCTGGAAGAGGTCTGAGGAAAATAAGGATGCTGCAATAGCGTCCTGGGATAGTTCAGCTGGAAGGGGTGAGTAGCAGGGAATGGTCTCATGGCTACCTGATGTATGGTGGCCACAGAAAAAGCATCTGGTTTTCATGGCCTTGATCAAACTCTCTTCATCCACACAAAAATACCATCACAGAACTCCCTGAGCAAAATGGAAAATGCCAGAGTGTTGTGCATGCAGGGAACAGTATTGCCCAAGTCTGGCTCCTGAGAAACTGGGCACAAGCTCTTTGTAGGAGTGGGGAATGTTCTATGCCAACACCTGACAGTACATTCCAGACGTACATCCACCACACCATCTGAGCAGCTCCCAGAAACGACCCGATTTTCCCCCCTTCCTTTTAACTAACAGAATGGAATTGCTGTGGATTTACAATGCAGCAAACCGAAAGCACAGTTGGAGCCACTGTTTTTAAGCAGACCTTGCTATGCCATAACTGTTCACGGTTCAGCTGCTAAATTACACATTATAAAAATAAGTAAGTGCAATTGAGAGACTGTGTTAATCTCAGAAGTTTAAACATCTCTCTGTAATGGCTGCTTTATAGTGGCCCACAGTAAAGTGTTTTATGGGACATCCAGGAGGTTTGTCTGCACGTGTCTGTTGAACACTCCTGGGAATTTTCTCACATGGTGAGACGAGGCCTGACACAAACTGAATAGGGCCAAACCATTGCTGTCATTGACACGGCAACAGGAATGCCACCCAGCAAGAAAACACTTTACAACACCTGAAGGAGATAAGAACCACTGGCCAGCAATAAGATGTTGCTTTTGGAAATGCAGAATGCCCTAACCTGACAATCAGTGCAGATTCTGGAAACATGACAAAAACATTACTGTCCCCCTGCAAGGAAATGAGAGCTTAAGCATTGATTATAAATAGATGATAAAGAAGCACGGGTGGTTTGCAGATTAGTTTAATAAAGCCAAGAGTATTTGGAGCCAAATTAGGTTCTTGCAAAAAACGGTTCCCTGGAATTAAGGGTGAGTTCACTCGTGATTCCTTGCTCAGGCAGTCTGGGCTCATGGACTGCACCCAACTGTCTTTTTCTCTGCAGCCAAACAGAAGATCCATCCAGGCTGACTCAGAGATCCCAGGTGAAAACATCTTTCAATAAATTAAGTATGATGGTAATTAAATTGCAGGCATTGTACCAGTGTTGTGTTTTGGGTTTTTTTTAAATTAATAATCATGCTTCACAACAGCACCACAGCTAAGCAAGTGTGAGCCAGTCTGGGGCTCCTGGGGTACAAAAAGAGATGCTATACAAGACAAATGTAACCACACCCAGCAAGGCACTACATGAAGATCTTTGTGCAAAAGCATCACCTCTCTCAGCCCTAAAACACTCACAAGCAGGGAAGAGAATTCCTAATCCTTCAGTGTTACCATTATTGGAGTATCATTCACCCACTTGTCCGCAAGCTGCCTCCTTCTCCCACCAACTGCTTCGTCTCACAACAAAGCCTCACTGCTGGCTCAGAGGAGCAACAAAAAGCTCTCCCCTGAGCCTGTGGCAGTGTCCTCGTGATCACCTGGCAGGAGGCAGCATGACAATGATTTGACAGGCACCCTCCCAAGGGGACTCCACACATCAGTCACGCTGCTGACACACTCCACACCCAGAGCGGCTCAGCCAGGCTCAGCCAGGCTGGGGAGGATTTCTAGGTACAGGCAGCTGCTCCTGACTGACCATCCCAAAGCAGGTTTTTCTGTTTGACTAAAGGCAGAACCACAAAGTTCCTGTTTCCTGTGATGGTCCTGGTGACACTGCCACACTGGTTGGAGCCAAGTCTGCCACAGTAAAGCAAAGCAGCAGGTGATGCCTAGAGAGGACTGAAGTCCTATTTCTGGTCAAAGAACAAATCTACTGACTGGCATCTAAAAGGAAATAGTACTGCAAAAACAATTGCAAGTTATCTTTTTATGATGATCTTTTTATGATGTTCAAAGAGCCTTTCCAACAAAATAAAAACAATTCCTCTTCAGATTTTTTTAAAAATAAACTGAAGAACCACAGTATTTTCAGAGGATGTGCTGTTGTTGGGTAGCACCAAAAACTACCAACATTTACTGGGGAGAACAACACAAATTCCCTTAACCTGTCTACATTTTAATGAATTAAAATTAACGATGAGCCTTATGTCTTAAATTTGCTGAGTCAAAGTCCTAAGCTCTGTCCAGTGACTCATTTCTGGAGCTCTGCATCCTGGAATGCTCTGACATACGTAGGCAATGGGAAACTGGCTTTGATTGAGGATTCTGCCATGTTTAAATTATGCACAGAGTTCCTGGCAGTTTAACTGTTCTTAAAAATAATCTTCCAAGACAGAAAGGCTGAACACTCACACACCTCAAACCAGCCCAATCTGTGTAGCTCCAAGAACAACTTCCAGTGCAGGTGATAGCAAGGATATGATAAGCAAAGTTCCAGGAGAAAGTCAGTTGAAAAAAGAGAATTATGGGGGAAAAGGCTGAACTGCTGGTTTTATGGACACAGCTCTATTCCAGCACTCAGGCAGTAAAACTAAAATGAACTCCCTCAAAGTTAAAAATGCCCAATAAAACTCAATAGGCAAGGTAATTATTTTGCCTTGACAGAGGGGGAGGACAGGTCACTTGTCCCCACAGAAAGCACCTCACCTTGCTGACATCAAATAGCAAGACATCTCTCAGTTCAGCTGGGGTTTTTCCCAAGCTACATTTTCAGTGCTATGGATCTATAACACTGGCCAAGCCTGTACCACTCTGGGCTAAAGAAGAACCTGAAAACCAAAAGAAATGCAGCAGCACCAACAGCCTCTCCCGTGGTGTCACAGCTCCCCCACGGGACCGGGCTGGTGTCCACATTCCCAGGGCTGACCCTCTGCCCACATCCTGCTTATTGATGCAGCTTCCCCAGGATCTCAGCTGTGGGATTTGCTGGATTTGTCCTGTGTGTATGGAGTCAGGATGGCATCCATGGGATGGAGGTAACTTCTCTCTTCTACCTTTTCCTTGGAAAAATGGAAGTGAACAGTGGGTGTTAGCTCCAGTATGGAATAATTCCATGAAAGATGAACACTTAAATGACTGAAAATTTGTATTACATGGGTGATAAAAGTGACATTTGCAACATCAGCTGCCTTTGCCCTTTCTCCCACCCCCTCTCTGGAGTTACAATCCTCTGTAGGCACAACACAACACAGCTCTGGCACAAAAGCAGAACTGGAAACTCCTGCAGTAACATAAGGGAAATTATTTATTGCCAAGCAGTATTACACCAAAATAAGTGAGCAAATGTAACTAACAAAATACAGGTGAATGCCTTATAAATTCTTTGGATTTTAGTTTCTGGCATCTTCAAAAAAGGATTTTTTTTTTATCAGGTTGACAGGAAACCACAAAGCACAACTATCCTGTAACTGGAGCAATCAGACACATATGAGGACAGGACAATAATTACAGGCAAGATAAATTGTTTGTAAGCAGGTCTATCTGCTCTATTTCTATCCACCTCATTTTTTTTTCTTCATTATTCAAGGGTTTGGGCTTTCTTTTTTTTTTCTTATCCTAGAAGTCCCAAGGTTTTTAGGTCCAGGTACTGCAGGGACTTCTTTTCTAAATGTTTATTCTCTGGCTTGCAACAGTGGTTCATTCCACTGAGGGGATAAAGAATTCACTTAAATAAAGTTTAATGTTATAGACAAATGACTTATGTTTCTGGTAATTACTCAAATTAGAGGAGCAAGTCTTTTCATGAAACAAATTATGAAATTGCTTGTTTGTTTAATATTAGTCAAGCATACTAATATTTCAGGGTTATGAAAATGACACTGTTTTCTCCATCCCAGCCAACCAAACCATAAGATATAAAGTTAGAACCAAATATCCTAAAGCACAGGTCTTTGTAGAAAAATAAAAAGCCTCACATCTCAAAGAAATAGCTGATTTACTTCAGAAAAAGTAATAGTGTGGAATTAACCCACTGCCTGTGGAAAAGCCCTTGCCCCATTCTCTTGAAATTCTCAAACAGAACACATTAAAGTTCAAGAAAAACAACAGAAATCTGCATACATTTATGAGCAGGTGAACACAGAGAACACTCTTAGGGTGAGCTGTTCCAATTAAGCACTTCTCTTGCCAACAAATGTTGAAAGAGAACCTTAGTCCTTGACTAAAATGCATCTTCTTGGGACTTTTAATGAAAATCAAAGACTGATTTCTCATCACTCTGTGCCTGTTGCCACCAGATGGGAAAGGAGCATTCAATGTACCTTCAAGTAAGTCCTTCAAATTACATGCTGACAAAATAAATCATCTTCAAGAGTAACCTTAGCTCGGTGATGTAACCAGCAATTAAAACTCTGAAGTCGCTAATATGCCCTTGGAAATTGTTTTCTATCCAAGCACCTCCCTTTGCAACTGAATTCATGTCTGCTAAAAAATGCTGAAACACAACTCTTGGTTTCACAAAGCACAGGCCAGGTGGGTGTCACAGAATCATAGAATGGATTGGGTTGGAAAAGACCTCCAAGATCAGCAAGGCCAACCCTTGATCCAACCCTACTGTGATCACCAGCCCAGGGCACTCCGTGCCCTGGGCTGGTGATCACAGTAGGGTTGAATCAAGACGTGGTGATCACAGTAGGGTTGGATCAAGACATGGTGATCACAGTAGGGTTGGATCAAGACATGGTGATCACAGTGGTGTTGGATCAAGACGTGGTGGATTCTCACTCAGTGCCACATCCATAGAATCACAGAATGGATTGGGTTGGAAAAGCCCTCTGAGATCATCAAGTCCAACCCTTGGGCCAACTCCAGTCCCTTTACCAGATCATGGCACTCAGTGCCACGGCCAAGCTCAGCTGAAAAACCTCCAGGGATGGGGAATCCACCCCCTCTCTGGGCAGCCCATTCCAATGCCTGAGCACTCTCCCTGCAAAGAAGTTTTTTCTGCTCTCCAACTTCAATTTCCCCTGGCAGAGCTTGAGCCCCCCGTGCCCTCTTGTCCTATTGCTGAGTGCTTGTAATTTGGGAATCCACACTGGTGTAAATGATTTTGTTCTCCTCACACCAATAAAAATAAGGAAAATAGCAGCAAGCCACATCTGCTGAGAATGTTGCCTTTTCTAATCACCCAAAGCCATAAATTTATCATGTAATTGCACATTCACTCATCAATAGAGAAGCTACTGGAACTTCCACATCTTGGTTAAGTGCAAGGTTATTGATGCCAAGAAGACACAAGTAGTTATGATAAATGCATTTATTTCAGAGAATGTTGGTTACACAGCCAAGGGACACATTAAAAATCGTAATGTACATCTGTAACTTGGAATGCCTGAGGTGGTTTCCACCAAGCTCTTCCTCAGTGACAAAATTCCAGTTTAGGTTTATTGGGATTGTGTTGAATCAGCCAGTCAGCAAGCCAAAGCTGTGAACAAAAAAACCAAATGTGGTCAGTTTTCTGTTGTTTTCTACTGAGTGTATGGGAGATTATTAAAAGCACTATTTGAAGCCTCTGCTACAGATACTCTCCTTTTGTGCTGCAAAAATAAGACCTTTCAGGAAAAAAGTGGACATACAGATATCCTGTTCTTTCAAAATGTTCTTTTAAATGTTCATAGCTTATATTACTTTTGAACAATTCACACTGACCTTTAGAAGACAACTTTTCCTGGCAATGTTTATCTTTTTGTAATTATAACAACATTTGAGCCATACTTCAAATAATTGGGCCAGCTCTGTTTGGGAATGAGGCTGCAGAACCCACACGCAACTGCTCAATGAAATGTTACTCCTGACAACACTTACAGATACTTTATCCAGTAATCATTCATTCCAAGTGCCAGCCTTCTGCACTCACAGCACTTTATAATACCTAAAACTTAAAACCAAAACGTGGTTACTGTTTGAAATTCATCTTTTAGGTTGTACTTGAATAAGAATGTGGGAGGCAGGAATGTCCCGACTCCATCTGCCAGTCTGGGCCTGGCCTGAGGCAAATTAACCTTTTGCCTCGATTTCTCCACTTGTAAAGCAAAGTTTTTAACACATCCTTATTTACTTCACAAGGCTGTTGACAATTAGTTTCTGGAATGCTGAGTACAACAAACCTCATACCACGATGTGAAGTGACAGAACTGGTGGAATGGCAGAGCAGGAAGGTCAGCAACTCTCCCTTTATTACCATGTACAAAAACGTTGGTTTGCAAAGGCAGAGCCGACAAGCAGAGCACGGGGACAGGTCAGTCACCAGCAGCAGAAGAGCAAGAACCAAGACAGAAATGGAAAACAAACAAAATATCCCAAAACACAAAAGCCCTTAGAAAAACAACTTGGGAACAAAGAAATTTTAAAACCATTTGAACCCAATTAAATTATCCTGGAATTGGCTGAGACAATCCCTGTGCTGCCAGAAAGTATTTCTGAATGCACAGACAGTGTCTGATGCCATCTTCAAAAAGAAAGAGGAAAAAACCCCAAATATTCCATCAATAAACATTCTATTCCCTGTGAGTCACCTACCAGACAGCAAACTGAAAAGCAACAGGCAACATGTATTTCTGAAGCAGTATCAAATCAACATTATTTTCCTTCTGTTACAAGTTCACAGACATTGTGGACAGTGGAGAAGGCGCAAATATAACCACAGAATCACAGACTGTTCTGAGCTGGAACGGACCCAAAAGGATCATCGAGTCCATCTCTTAAGTCAATGGCCCACAGAGGGGTTTGAACCCATGACCTTGGCATTATTACAACCAAGTTTTAACCAACTGAGCTATCTCAGGGTCCTAATGTTTTTAGCAAAGCTATTGGAACTGCAGCTTTCTTATAGGCAAGGAAGGAAAGCATTGTCTAGATTAAGCTACTATCAGATACCTCAAAACTGACTAGAAAATTGTGCTCAGAATGCAGATTAATTGGAAGCCAAAACAATGAGTTAAAATAATGGAACTTGTAACAAGAAAAAATCAGTTTTTAATACAGTGAAGAGATGACTGAAGGGAAAGAAGACAGTAATACTCTTCAAATATGCAATAGGGAGCTGCAAAAAAGGAGATATTACATTGTCTCCATTGTCTTCTGGGGATAGTAAAAGGGGAAAAAAAGTAATGGGCTTAAAATTGGAGCCCAGGAGATTTAGGCTATCTTTCAGTGAAAGCTTTTAACTAAGTATAATTAAGCACTGAAGCAGATTGCTCAGGGAGAATGTAGATTCTCCATCATTTGCAGTGCTAAAGAACAGGCCAGACACACATTTGTTAGGAACAGATACAGCTGGTCTGGCCTTTGGGCAAAGGGATCTCTGCTTTCTAGATTTCTATCGTTACAGTGCCAGACATACAGATACAATAAACAGGTTATAAAGCTGGAACAATTCAAAGAAGTACATTTAATTTGACCTCTTGTATATCACACGTTCATAGAAACACCCCGAGTTATTTTTCAGCTTTTACTTTCCTGAAATGTATCTTTTAGAAAAATGAAATGTTGATTATAAACCTGATAATGATGTGAAATCCAGCACAACTGCCAGCAAGTTGGCACATGGATTAATTATCTCATGCTTAAAGAAGGACTGGTGTGAAATAGTACTAGTGAAGTTTATAAGGGAAAGGGAAGGGAAGTTCCAGCCAGGTGGGGGTTGGTCTCTTCTCCCAGGCACTCAGCAATAGGACAAGGGGGCACGGGGGGCTCAAGCTCTGCCAGGGGAAATTGAAGTTGGAGAGCAGAAAAAAATTCTTTCCAGAGAGAGTGCTCAGGGATTGGAATGGGCTGCCCAGAGAGGGGGTGGATTCCCCATCCCTGGAGGTTTTTCAGCTGAGCTTGGCCGTGGCACTGAGTGCCATGATCTGGTAAAGGGACTGGAGTTGGCCCAAGGGTTGGACTTGATGATCTCAGAGGGCTTTTCCAACCCAATCCATTCTGTGTTTCTATGGATGTGGCACTGAGTGAGAATCCACCACATCTTGATCCAACCCCACTGTGATCACCAGCCCAGGGCACTCCGTGGCATGGGCTTGTGATCACAGTGGGGTTGGATCAAGGGTTGGACTTAATGATCTCGGAGGTCTTTTCCAACCCAATCCATTCTATGATTCTGTGAACTTTAAAAGCACAAAACCAAATTTATCATATTTTTCCAGATGAAAGAAAGCTAATATTGTTTAGGGACTAAAAACACACCCTTGTTTCATGTCTGACAAAGAAATCAACTTCTTGAAATCAAAAGTTATTTGATTAGCTCATTAGTTGGTAGCTAAAACAGCACAGCTCTTCAACAACAGCAGAGAGTTTTCCCACTTACAGGGGCTGTCCTAACACAGAGGGAAGGCACCCCGAGGCCCTGCACCTACCATGGGGTCTGCTGGCTTCTCCTTGCACAGGGCAGTGAGCCCAGCCAGCAGTGTGGGCTTCACATACAGGTTCAGGTAATCCCTTGCTCTCTGTCCAGTGGGAACTGGCTCCAGGATCGCTGGGAAGAGGAACCACAGGTGTCAGAAAGCAGCTTGTGCAGTGATTAAAACTGGCATTCTTTCAAAGGTTGTTTATGTGTGAGCTGCTCTTTTCCTTAATAAGTTAATAATACATCATGGGCTTAAAGCTTCTCCCACAACAAACTGCGAAGAAACTCCCTAAACCTCTTTACAATGTCCCTGAGGTAATCTTACTAATTACAGTCTACCATGGAAAAGGAGGAAATGGGATCATCCAGGGAAAACCTGTATCCTGGAAGAAGCACTGGGGACAGAAGAGAAACAATATATCCCATGTTTAGCACTTTCTTCTTGCCCTGTGGAACTGGTTTCTGAAGACCCTAAAAATGCCCCCCTTAGTCCTGCTTTGCTGTCAGGTGGTTTGGGATGGGTGAGGTTTGCAGTGCAGTGTAATGTCCATTAAACTCACTGATACAGCTGGCAAACACACACATGTTTTTCTAGCAGTTTCTGTCAGTTTCTGCCTGTTACAAACCAGAGATCCTCTCCCAGCCTTTCCAGGTTCTAAGGCCCATTTCTCTCGCACTTAACTTTAGAATTGCACTGCCATGTGAGCATCCAGCTGCTCTTGAACAGGAATTACTCAGCCTGAGCCCAAGAAGAGTCAGCTGAGAATTCTCAAGTCAACAGGAGTCTCCAGGGCTGACAATGCCAGGAACACTTGCTGGAGTGTAATAGCTTCCCATTTCCTCTCATTTTCCAGCTTTGTCTGTTCCAGTTCCCCAGCACAGAGTTTGAAAAGTGGAAGCAATCCCTGTAACTATATTGGCTCATCAGACAGATTGGGTAAGCCTTTTATAGCAGAAAATATCAGCTTATACATGAAGAGATCCACAATCTTATACAGCAAACAAACACAACCTTTTCTAAATCAATTGTATCTGGAGTCTGAGCAGATTCAAGTAATACCAATGCAGGATATTTATCCTCCCCAAGACTGGCAGTGTATCAATTGTACAGTTTTACCTTCTGGAAACATGAATCGAATCTCTCTCTCTGCTGAGGAACTGCTGAGGCTGCCATGGAGCCCATTCCTCAGCTCATCAGTCCCATAGCGGGCTCTTAAGCTAAAAAACAAGAGAAATAACTGCTTGGACCTTCCAAATCTCTGCAGTCTGAGAGCACAGAAAAGCAATAAATATGGACTAATTAACAAGATAGGCTTGATTTTGTTTTAAACATAAGAAGTAGCTAAATCTTATGTTAGTGCACTCATCATTCCCCATAAAACAGGTGAATTCACACACTGAAACACAAAGGTGAAAAGCTGTTACACAAAGCTGAAGAGATAAGAAGCCACTCCAAATCTGTGTCTGTCCTGTACAAACAAACAAACAAACAAAGAGAGAGAGGAATTCTGGTCTCAAGTAAGAGAATGACAAAGTCCTGTCAGGGAGTTAGTTACCTGTGAGGGTGAGTTATCCTGGCTCTCAGGCTGTTGGATGGTCCAAGCAATTCCTTCCAGTATGAGATTGCACAATGTCTGGCAAGAACCAAAGCAACTAAAGGGCCAGAACTCATATAGGCTGTTAAATTAGGGAAAAACACTTTTCCAAATTGGTCTGCATAGAAGTTGCTACATTGCTCTGGGCTTAACTGGAGCCTCCGTTTCTAGAAAGTGTAAAAGACAAAAAAATAGTTTAAAAATCTTGGCACATTAAAAGAGCTTAGAGCATTAAAAGGCCTCAGACAGGACACAGTCCTCTGCTGCAGTCATACCTTCAAGAACAGAACACACAGCAACTTCCAAGCCTAATCAGATTCTCCAGGTTGTGATCCTTTTTGAGATAGGGACTAACAAAGAGCACGAGTTTTCCAACTTAATTAAGCAAACAGGCTATTTGAGTAAAATGTGATTTTAGCCCAAACTACAGCATTTCTAATACATATTAAATAGAATCATGGAATGATTGTGCTGGAAGGGGACTTAAAAATCTTATTCTTCCAAACCTCCTGCCACAGGCAGGGACACCTTCCACCAGCCCAGGTTGCTCTAAGCCCTGTCCAACCTGGCCTGGGACATTCCCAGGGATGGGGCAGCCACAGCTTCTCTGGGCACCTGTGCCAGGGCCTGCCCACCCTCACAGGGAACGATTTCCTCCCAGTATCCCATCTGACCCTGTCCTCTGGCAAGTGGGAGGCCATTCCCCTTGTCCTGTGCCTCCATCCCTTGTCCAAAGATCCTCTCCAGCTTTCTTGGAGCCCCTTTAGGCACTGGAAGGGGCTCTCAGGTCTTTCCAGGCAGAACCCCCCCAGTTCTCTCAGCCTGTCTGCAAAGCAGAGCTGCTCCACCCGCAAAGCATCTTCGTGACCTCCTCTGGTGTATCTCCGACAGGCCCATAAATAAATAAATGCCCGTAACAAACACAAATAAAGAAAAAAACCAGAAAAGCAAGAAAAAAACCCCAGAACACGGGAAGGGGGTTGTGGCCCCCGCCGGCTGCACACGCGAGGGCACAGCGGCCCCCAGCGGCCAACACGGCTGATAATTAAATATTCATATCGCTCATTTAAATATTCAGAAATATATTTACTGTAGCAACCGCGGAAACAAAAAGTAAGTCAGACTGCGACTGCCCAGCTACGGAATTCAGTTAATTCTCTCCTATCCCCCTGCACGCTGCACAAACCCCCGTGAGACCAGGACGATGTGCCCTCCAAAGAGTCACTCTGGAGAGCCCACACATTGCTCCAAATGTTTGCTAAATCTTTTATTAAAAAAGTCTGTGTTTTTCTGGGCTCAGCAAAATGGTTGGTCTGTTTGTTCCACCCCATGCACCCCAAAAAAAGCCTCCTTACAGAATCTGGCAGCAATGCTTGATGACACATGAAAGGTATAAACTGACATATGAAAGATACAAACTGACTTTCAGACAAAAAAGCTTTTCATTACTGCCTTGATTGCTGAAAGTTAAAACAAATATTGTCCTGATTTATAAACAGCAATTATTTTCTCTGGAGCACAGCCTGTTGTTACCTGAATGATGGTGAATCCTGATCGGAGAATGATATCCTCTATTTCTTCTTCTTTATCAATGACATCAGGTTTGATGAGAGCCAGAGTTTTCTCCACATAAATCTGAGGGTCAGGCATTAACACCTCCATCTCTGCTTCTGGATCAGAATTCAGGTGCTCCTTTTGTACTGCAATGACACCAGTTCAGGACATTCGGAGTTTGTTCACTGCACAGTCACCCACGGTGACATTCACCACACACCACAGGGAGGGAGGGAGGGTCACCCCACCTCACAAAATCGGGTGAGATTTCTCTGGACTGGTCAGCCCTCTGCAGTTCACATACCCGTTTTCAGTGCAGCATTTTGTGGAAAATAAGGAAAACATTCAAAGTTGTTATTCAGTTATTCAGACAGTGTGTGAGGAAAGGGAAGTGTGTGGGGAGAGGCTGAGGGAGCTGGGAGTGTTTGTGCTGGAGAAGAGGAGGCTGAGAGGTGACCTCAGCACTGTCTGGAACTGCCTGAAGGGAAGTTCTGGCCAGGTGGGGGTTGGTCTCTTCTCCCAGGCACTCAGCAATAGGACAAGGGGGCACGGGGGGCTCAAGCTCTGCCAGGGGAAATTGAAATTGGAGAGCAGAACAAAACTCTTTGCAGAGAGAGTGCTGAGGGATTGGAATGGGCTGCCCAGAGAGGGGGTGGATTCCCCATCCCTGGAGGTTTTTAAGGTGAGACTGGATGTGGCACTGAGTGCCATGATCTGGTGATCACAGTGGGTTGGATTAAGGGTTGGACTTGATGATCTCAGAGGTCTCTTCCAACCCAACTGATTCTGTGATTCCAAGTGTTATCACCCCCCTGGTGTGTGCAAGGGCAGGCAGGGGGGCTCACTGTACCCCCACACCCTCCACCCAAACCCCAAATCCGTATCCTCGTGCATGAAGCCTTTGCAGCTGATCCACCTGTGAGCCTCAGGCTGTTTCTCAATTGTTATTTAACTGCTGTTATTTATGGGCTCCAGTTTTCTCCCTGAGCAGATCCATGGGCAACCTCAGAGCACAGAACTTTGTTGGGAATGAGGGAACTATTGTGGGGGTTCCTACAGACCTGTGACCACTTCTGACCTTCTTCTCATTACAGATTGGTTTGGTTTGGAAGGGGCCTTAAAGACCACCCCTTTCCAACCCTCCCTTCCACTATCCCAGGGTGCTCCAAGCCCTGTCCAACCTGGCCTTGGACACTTCCAGGGATGGGGCAGCCACAGTTTTTGTGGGCAACCTGTGCCAGGGCCTGCCCACCCTCACAGGAAGAATTTCTTCCCAATAAACCATGGAACCCTACCCTGTGGCAGTGGGAAGCCATTCCCTGTGTCCTGTCTCTCCATCCCTTGTCCAAATACCTCTCCAGCTCTTTTGGAGCCCCCTTTAGGCACTGGAAGGGGCTCTCAGGTCTCCCTGGCGCCTTCTCTTCTCCAGACAGCACACTCCCAGCTCCCTGAGCCTTTTAGAGTGAATTTAGAGAGCAGGATGCTCTGTCGGATCGTGTCCAACCCTCATAGCGCCACACACCCCCCCTGCCCCGCCCACTGCCCGCTCCGCCCTGCTAGGGTGTCTCGCTGCTGCAAAACACACACACAGAGGCTCCGTTCCACCTGCCTGGGGGCCGGGATGGGCTTTCCCAGCCCGCTATTCCCGAGGGATCCCGGCGGGTCCCGCCCGCTCGGAGGCCGCTGGTCCTACCGGGCAATGGCGGCGCCCGCCCCGCACACAAGATGGCGCCCGCGGGCCCGGCGGGGCGGGACAAGATGGCGGCGGGAGGGAACGGCCCGCACGGACCGGGACAACAACTGCGGGATTCGGGACAACAACAACAACAACAACAACAACAACAACAACTGCGGGCTCTGGGACAACAATTGTGAGCTCCGGGACTACAATTGAGTGTTGTGTTCAGTTCTGGACCCCTCAGTTGAGGAAAGATATTGAGGGGCTGGAGCGGGGCCAGAGAAGAGCAACGAGGCTGGAGAAGGGAGTGGAGCACAAGTCCTATGGGGAGAGGCTGAGGGAGCTGGGGGTGTTTGTGCTGGAGAAGAGGAGGCTGAGAGGTGACCTCAGCACTGTCTGGAACTGCCTGAAGGGAAGTTTTGGCCAGGTGGGGGTTGGTCTCTTTTCCCAGGCACTCCCTCCATCTTCTGTGCCATGGCCATGGGATGCCAAGGCGGTGGGTACTCCGGTGTCCCTCTGCCATGGCCGTGGGGTGCCATTGGACACTCCAGTGTCCCTCCATCCTCTGTGCCATGGCCATGGGATGCTGAGGTGTTGGTTGCTCCAGTGTCCCTCCATGGCTGGATGCCGAGGCATTGGGCATTCTGGTGTCCCTCCATGGCTGGATGCCGAAGCATTGGGCATTCTGGTGTCCCTCCATGGCTGGATGCTGAGGCATTGGGCACTCTGATGTCCCTCCATGGCTGGATGCTGAGGCATTGGTTGCTCCAATATCCTTCCATGGCTGGATGTCGAAGCGTTGGGCACTCTGGTGTCCCTCCATGGCCAGGATGGCGAGGCCATTGGTTGCTCCAGTGTCTCTCTGTCCCTGTTTACCACCAGCTCCGGCTGGAGCCCGGCCAGCTGGCCCCACGCTAGCGCTATCGGGGCGTGGGCCGGAGAGCGGCACCGATAACTCCCGAGCTGGCTCTGCCGCCCTGCCCTCGCCCTTGGCACCCTTTTCTCAAAAATTATGGGATCTGAGGTGCTGAGGAGACCTCAGGCCCACTGGTGAGTTCAGTCAAAACTGCACTTGAACCCTTGGGGTGATGCTGACAAAGAGATAGAGAGAAAACACAGGGATAGAAGTGTTAATTTTTAAATGAAATCACACTGAAAGGAGGAAAGACAAAAAGAAAAACAATTTGGAGCCATGGATGCCAACACTCTGCACCCTGGTTAGCTGAGGAAATACCTATTTACTGCACAAGCTGGTTTTAGTGTAAGAAAAAGCCACTTTGCCTTAATCTTTCTCCTGAGTAATGTAAATAATGCAAAAATAGAAACAAGAAACAAAATGATGCAATTATTTCCTTTCAGCCAGTTTGAGATATGTTTAAAAACCAAAGACTGGAGTTGTTATTCACATACCCTAAAAAATAAAGGTTCCAATGCACAAGACTGAGTAATTCAGACACAGGCTTTCCTTCACCAGCACAGGCACACAGCATTTGTTCCTTTAACAGAAATACCTTATGCAACATTTAATTTTAAATGGAATTTCAAATTTATTATTTGTATTATTTGTATTTATAGTGTATCTGCAACTACACAGAGATAATGGATAGACATGTTTTATTTTTTAAAAAATGCTGACAGAAAAAGTTCACTCATTTTTTAGTTTATTTCAGAGTTAATTCAGCAAGTGTCGTTTCTTTTCAATGAGCACAAGTCTGACAGCTCTAGCTTAAATTTAGCAGCTCAAAGGCTTCCTCAGCCTGCATGAACACTTCAGAATTATTATTACATAAGTCATGTTGGATTTAATATCGGTATAAAACAGTCAAGATTAATCTCTTGCTGTTTCTTTATGGTGTGGGTTTCTTTTTTTATGGTTAGCAAGTTAAAACCCCCCATACATCTCGCTGTGCATCCCTGGAGGCTGCAGCTTGGCAGGAGCAGAGTCCTGTGCACCCCACTCCTCTCCAGGGCCCTGGGGCTGTGGCATTTCTCCTGCTCGCTGTTTCCAGAAGCATTTCTGGAGGGCGGGGATTGTCTAATTTTAGTGCTCGGAGAACGCTCCGCTCTCCAATGAGCGAGCGCTGCATCTGGAGCCGCAGCCAATTACCCCGGGCTTCCTCCTGCTGCACTGCCCACCATGGCTTAATAATGCAGACACAAATTTAAAGTGGCCTCACATGCTAAGAGAAAATAACATTATGTTCCCCAGCAAAGATACACCAGGAGAGTCTCAAAGGTTTCTTCTAAAGCCTTGGATGGCATAAACCTGACCTTAAAACTCTGTGCTAATAAATTACGTTTACTATCTTTATAGAGCTCTTTATAGAGCATCTTCCCTGACTTCTGGAGGCCAGGGATGTGGTTTTAAGAAAAGAAACCAAAAAAAGAGTAAAATTATAATTACAATGCAATGAAGCATTACAGTTCTGAGTACTCTGGGCATGGCTTGGCTGCTGTATCTTATCTGTTAAGCGGTTTAACAAGCCTTAGTTGTGTCACTTATTTTTAGCTGGCATGGAATAGAACACGGAAAGATTGTGGCTGCAGGTGCATTTAAATCCTAGCAACAATGGATAGATAACTTTTTAAGGGAAAATATTATTTCAGAGCTTTGTACTGCAAGAAGATGCAGAAACTAATGCCTTGTAGGGTGTTAAAAATGAAAGAAAAACAGAATGATGAAAATAACAGTGAAGACAAGCTAAAGAAATAATACCAACAAGCAGCATTGATTAAAAATGAAGCTTGCACAACTTTTAGCTTTATTTGCATTTTGATGTTAAGTACAGAACTGTGTTTGTTTCAGTAGCAATGTCCTAACTGTGCATTTACCACATACAACTTTCATCCACCAATGACTTGGTTTTTTTCTTTCCTTTCAGGGTGAACTGTCATACCTACCCACAGAACCAGCTTACCTTCCCCACTTGCTTCATCCATGCCTGCTCTTGCAGTGCAAAGTGTCTCTGACGGAAATCCTGTGACCAAGCCAACTTCCCCTCCTGCACGCTGCTCTCTCCTCCATTTCTGCCTTCTCACAGCCAAACAATGCCCCTTCTGCAGCTCATCTGCACTCCTGTAATCCCAGGGAGCTTTCCATTGCTGCTGATTAACTCCTGTTAGGTCTCCCTTTCTCCTGTCCTCTACTTTTTATCTCATCATTTTCATTGAAGATAAAAGTCATAAAATATCCTCTTGGTGCTTTCTCTGTCTGCAGGTCTCTAAGTGGCAATAACCAAAGCTTATCTACACAACTTCTGTAACTCCATCACTTGCCCTGTTAACTTCACTCCATTTCCTGATCTTCCCAACACCCACTCCTTCATTGGCTCACAGCTTGAGTCATTCTGACCCCCAGCACCCACATAGATGTGCTTGTCTCTTTACCTTGGGGGGGAAAAAAAGTGCCTTTGGTAGAAGTGCCTCTTGTCACCTCACTTTTACAGGTTTTCCAGCTGTGTCTCTTGTTTGGTTCTACCCTAACTTCCCTTCAAATTTGGTTTTGCTTCCTCTCATCATCTGAAACTTCTCAATCCATCTTAAACCACTCTCTTCTTTGCCCTGCAGTCACATTTAGTGTATCTAAACGTGTCCAAGTCAGTTTTTGCAGTTATTCTCGCCTGTTCCTGTTTCACCTTGGCTTGTCAGTCCCATCCCTCGTGTTTCTTTCCCTTTTTGCAATGGTGAGTCCTGTTCTTGACTCTCGTCCCTTCTCCCCAAGCTCACAGCTCAATATCCCAGTGGGCAGGTGTAGGTGGGATTACCTCTCCTCACACTCTGCCTTCCAGCTTCAGGTGTCTCCTGGAATTCAGGTCTGGGTAGTGAGCATGTGTTGGACAAACCCTGTGCCTGAAACCCAACCCCTGTTCACTGAGTGATTTTACAGCAGCTGAGCAAAGGAGGGGGAACCTCACAGCCAGGAACACGTGGTTTGGGCTGAGGTTGGTCCCAACTGCTGGGGAAAAGTCAGCCAAGACATGGGCTTTGTTATTTACTGGTGTTGTTTGGGATCCTGCTTGAGGTCTCCTCATCCCAGTTATTGGTGACAACCTTTTCTCTGGCCTCAGCAAACAAAGCATTTGCTTCCATTCAGAAAGCTCTCCGAGGCCTTTTCCTTAGTTATTCAGTAACTGTGTTGGTTTTCCACACCTTTCCAAAGAGTGGCATCTGTACCACATACAAACCTGCTACTCCTCAATTCCAAACTCATTCACACACTGATCAGGATCGATGTACCTTGTGTTTCACTCTGCAAAGACACCTCCTGTTTCCTGCCAGCCCTACAACTCAATTCCACTACAGCCCTTTCCAATAAACACCTTCCTGCTTTATGCTTTGTTGTTGCTCAGGATGAGCTCCTGTTGAACATTGAGTAGCATTGACAACTTGTTTTCTGTAAAGCTCCTCCTCATCTGTCCACAGACATTCTGGACAGATTCTGCATACAGATATTGGGCTTTTACATAAACTTTTGCAGCAGAAACACTTGCAGGCGTTTGCTGGTTCATTGTTCTACATAATGTTTAACATAATACTGGCTTGGATTACCCCTGAGGCCACTGAGCTCAGGGATGAGTAGTCAGTGTGATCCCATCCACAATGAAGAAATGAGTGTATGAATAAACCAATAAAGATATTTTATCTAACAAATTAAAAGAGGCAATCAGTTAAATGAGGCTTTTTTTAAAGATATATCAGCAGTGCCTCCTCAAAGGCATCATCTCTTCATCTTAATTCCATGTTGCATAAGGAATCCTTTTTGCCATTCTTATTTTGAGCATTACCTTCAGCCCTACCACTGAAACCAATGGGGTTACTTGCATAGTTGTTATTATTATTAATAAAATCTATTTATTTATGCTATGCATAAAGACTAACTCAGAAGCTTCCTATAGGGTTGTTGGTATAGAGTAGGCAGTCCATGACCTGAGATGTTTACAACCAATTTAGACAAGACAGGAATAGGGTGTGGGAAATGGATACATTACACCAAAAATTCAAAGCAGTGAATTATGTTTGTTCTCTCTCTTTTTTTTTTTTTACAGAAGAGGTGACCTAGAAAAATCAACACAATAGAAATAATAAGGAAATGGAGAGGATGATCAAGAAAGGGAAGGAGGCAATGAAGACAAGTATGGCACAAAACTGGTAGGAACAGTTTTCAAGGCAGGGCTTGGCATAAACTGTGAAAGTTTGATAGAACAGCAAAATTAGGCCCAAGATCAGAAAGTCTATATGCAAGTAAAATTCAATTGAAATTCAGGCAACACCATGAATAATCATAGTAATTACAGGATTAAAAAATGGCAAACAATGATTGGGTTTTTTCTCAGTGGTAAATGTGTCATTTCAGTAGAATTACCACCCAAGAAGGTCTGTGTGTACTTCTCTTTGATTAACCACAGGCTTTGAGTGGGGAGTGAAATGCAAGACCCAAACCCAAGTCACAGCCCAGGGGAATTCTTTGAAATTACCTGTGGCTTGGTAGGGCCTGGTGAGACAAATTAAAACCAAACCCCATATTCTCATTTCTCAGTCTTCCATGTGGAGATGTGTAAAGGATGACGTGGTTAGTTGGGCCAGTTTTCAAACCAGGCTGCTCAGCCAGTCTCCAACCAGATTGTTATCCTGCTGTTGGAGGTGGGACACAGAAGGCATCAAACACCCATTAAAATGGGGAGTCTGGGAATCACAGAGTGCCCTGGCAGTTGGGGCTGCTGTTTGGAATTGCAAGGATGAGAGATTGAGATGGGCCTGACCAGGAGAAATGGGCACCTGGGAAAGGGCACAGCTTCAAAGAAAGCCCTGGTAAGCAGCACTAGGACAAGGGGGCACGGGGGGCTCAAGCTCTGCCAGAGGAAATTGAAGTTGGAGAGCAGAAAGAAATTCTATGCAGAGAGTGCTCAGGCATTGGAATGGGCTGCCCAGAGAGGGGGTGGATTCCCCATCCCTGGAGGTTTTTAACCTGAGCTTGGCCGTGGCACTGAGTGCCATGATCTGGTAAAGGGACTGGAGTTGGATCCAGGATTGGACTTGATGATCTTGGAGGTTTTTTCCAACCCAATCCATTCTATGATTGTACGAAAAGATCACAAGAAGGCCTCTTGCTGGATGTGGGATGAGCTCCTCTGCGATGGTATAAATTAGGATAAATATATTACGAAAAAATTCTTTGCTTCTAACTTTAAATAATAGTTTAATACAAGAAAACAATCCAAAAATATATCCTCATAAAGATAAGTATCTTTGTCAGGCAACGTCTGCAACCTGTCCTGAGGACATTACAATTTTCAGGTGTACTGCTGAGGTGCTCTTTGTCCTCTCTTTACTGCCCTGACCTCACAGATCACTGTTTTACAAAGCTCAGCCTAAAGACCTGGTTGTGGTTTGTCTGTAGGGTCCCCTACCTTGTCACAGCCTGTGTTGAGACAGACATCTCTCAAGTTCTGACCTACTGTATTTAGGATAAAAAGTGCTGAAAAAGCAGTTCACTGAAGGACAGCCCAGATCTCATACCAAATTACTTAACAAAATTATCACCAATTATCACCACTGTCTCTTTCTATTCACAGGTAGCTCTGAGCACTCTTTCTGAGTTGTAACAGCACATCAAGTATGCAAGCTGAGCCACAAGAGATACCTGGGAGGGTGGAGCAACACCGCGTGCGCTCATTACTGCGGTAAATGAGGTAATAATTACTACTTTTTGCCCACAAGCGAAGGGCTCAACTTTTATTTTCTGTAAGGATGTGGCCTTAAGGTTTGGCTGCGTGTCCAGGAGCCAAACTCTGCCCCTTCGACAGGGACAAACGGGACATTAGGAGCTGTATACGGCCCAGGAATGTGAACTGTGATTGATTCCAAGTTGCCTTTGCATTCCCAGCACAGCCCTGCCAGCCGGGCTGGCATATCCCTGGGCAAGGAATTACGGCCTGGGCGCTCCGGCTCCCGGGGTTATGTAACACCCAAACATAAGTTTATAGAAACAACAAACTCCGGCCTTTCTTGGGTTACAAAACCAGCGGGGCTGGAAACGTGAAGCGCAACCTCTGGTGCTGGAGCAGCAGCGGCCTCAGAGCAGAGCGCGGCGCGGGCCCCGCGCTGGGGGCGAGGGCAGCGCTGCCCGCGCGGCCGGGGGTGCGCGGCGGGCCCGAGGGT
>VWZD01012265.1:1284664-1358351 GCA_013396695.1 Sakesphorus luctuosus
CGCCAGCCAGAACGGGGCCGAGGGCGACCAGATCAACGCCAGCAAGAACGAGGAGGACGCGGGGTAAGCGCGGGCAGGGCAGGCCCCGGGGCAGGGCGGGCGGCGGGAGCGGCCCCGGCGGGCCCGGCCTGCAGCACCAGCGCTTCCTTTGTTCTGGCGCTGCCTTTTGTTGGCGCCATGTGGCGGCAGGGGGAGGGGCGCCGAGCGGGGCTGCTGCCTCGCACGCTGTAAAATGGAAGGGGATTTGCCTCTCCCGCGTTTTCCTCATCCTTTCCCTCTCCAGCGAAAGGGGCGGATGGAAGGAGTTGCTTTCTGCTGCGGGGGGGAAGGGCTGGTTGAAACTTTCTGGGGATCGCATGACCCATCGCCAGCGGCGTCGAGTGAATGCGAACGCGGTTTGTGTGAAGTACATAAAAAATAATCCTGGCTTTGGAAGGCAGTCGGGGTAAGCTAAGTATTTCTTAAAGGACGTAAAGGGAAAATCGGGGCGATTGAGACGGTGCGCGGTGTGTTCAAAGCAGAAAGAGCGATTTTGGTGTGCTACTTTGCAGCATTGTCAGAAAACGGCTTGTCTTGGAAGGGGGTTCTGGAGGAGTCTGTGTAGTTTCGCTGTGTTTTGGTAGTGGCATCCTTGTGTACAAAACAGGAATTTGTTTATCATAGTTGGTCTGTTCACAGATATACGTGAAATTGACTGGAAAATGACCTGCCTGGTTCTCGGGCGGGTCTTTGTTATTCAGGCTGCCCTACGTATTTCATTGGAACTCCTTTGTTAGCCCGGAGCCAGAGGGTCAGGTCCTTCATATTAAACCGAGACCCGAAGCGAGTGAAATAGTTTTTGGCCGTAAAGGAACGAATAAGACTTGCACAAGCTTCTGACAAGCTGGGGCCGGATGTACCTTTTGTAGGCATTGGAAGAATTGAGAGCTAGGCCTTTTAGCTGTGTGCGAATTATCCTTTTACTGTTTTTAGTATTTGGAGCTGAGGAGAGGGTGGTACTCTCTTTCTTTCATGCACATGAGACAACTTGAAACCCCAAATCCGTATGAAATTAAACTTCTCAGGAAAGGAGTTATTTTAGAGGGATTGGCCTATGTTGGAAATGCAGTGCTGTGCTAAAAGAAGAGCTATCCAAGCCCCAGATATCGTTTTGTTAAGACCTGAAACAACCTTTGATTTAGCTGCACTAATACACTCAGGAGGGAAAAGAGACTGTGGTGAGAGTGCAGTTGTCCAGTTTGTGGCCTCTGAAAGCAAAACCAATATTAGTCATAGTTTCAAAGGCTCTGTATTGTGTTACTTAAATACGTGCAGGTATCAGTCTCTCCAATTACAAAACAAAGCACTGCCAATTGCAAGGTCTAACGTGTGGTAATAAATGTGGCAATGGCTGTGTGTGCCCCACAGCCCCAGCCCGATGGCATCAAGAGCTCAGGCTGCCTCCGGTCAGATCCTGTCACCCCCAGCCATGAGTTTCTCCTGAGCTCGGTTAGTGGCGCTGCCGGGGTGTGCTGGGAGAGCCGCTGTCAGCCCGAGCCATGCTGGGTCACTGAGCTGTTGGGATGGGGAGGAATCCACCGAGCGGATTCTTTAACCTGGTATTGAAAGGCTTAGGAAACGCTGTAAGGCCCTGCTGGACCGGCTGTAGGACCCTGTGCGTCCTCCTCATCAGCTGAGAGTGCACAGCAAGTTCTTCTGAAAAACACGAGGGTTAACCTACAAAAAATATGTTCTCATCCTGGTTGACACAACCTGTAACACATTTTTTTCCTAGTGTTACCTTTTGTACATAAATGGATGCTCGTTCTAGCAAATCAAAGCTAAACACATAAACACCAAAACCCAGTTTTATTTAAGCACAGTCTAGTTTTTAAAGTGCTGCTTGCTCCTAGTGCCAAATATAGGCACTAGGAGCAATGACAACTTAAACTGCTTCAGTCTATAGTTAGCTAAAAAGGCTCAAATGCTTTTAAAAGCTTAGGTTGTTACCTTGGAAACTCTGAAAGTAGAAAATACAGCCGTGTTATTAATGTTTTCATTTGAAGTGAAGCATTTGAAAAATGCCTTTTTGCCTGATACCACTGTGTTGTTTGTTAGCTTCACTTGTGTGTTGTGCCTCACTCGAATTAGTTCCTTGAGATACATCTGCTCCTTCAGAGGATATTTTGTGTGGGAAAGGGGGCAGGGAAGGACTGTTTTGGCTTTTGGAAGTAAAGGCTTACAATGGAGAGACTCCTGTAGTACTGATGAAGATAGAACTGGATTCAGTAACAAAGCAGGAAGAAGTGCACAACACAGTAGTTAAGGCAGGTCCAAAGTCCCAGGTCATAGATACCTGGTTTAACTTCTGCAGATTGTTTTTAGGACTACTGAAATTTTTACAGACATTTGGCCAAAATCTCAATGAGCTCAAGTATTTTGCTTTTGATGCCTTATTCTTTGGTGAGTGCTTTCAGAGCAGTAGGAATGATCCTGGGTTCTTTACAAAAACTGAGTTGGCAGTAGCTGATAATCAATACTGCTTTGTTGCAAATAACAGAATCCTGTGGAAAGAGCCTGAGTTACTGGTGAGCAATATTTCAGGCAGTTTATGCTGTTTCTATAGCCTGTGATCAACTCTGGGGTGCATTGTGACATTACCTCAGAAAGAGGGGAGAAACCCCCCCCTTTGTGCACTCCTGTGGTGCCACCAGCCTTAGACAAGGTGCAAGTGTTTAACCTGGGACAGTTGGCCCTGTTCTGACACTGCTGCTGAGCCGTGTGCCACTGAGCATCTCACTGCACCTGCTTTTCTGGGGTCCTGAATATCAACAGCTCTTCTCTCTCTGAAATTTCAGGAAGATGTTTGTTGGTGGCCTCAGCTGGGATACAAGCAAAAAAGACTTGAAAGATTATTTCACCAAATTTGGTGAGGTCACCGACTGCACGATAAAGATGGACCCTAACACAGGAAGATCCAGAGGCTTTGGATTTATTCTCTTCAAAGAACCTGGGAGTGTTGAAAAGGTGAGTTGGAGCTTCATGTTTTGGATCCTTAACTTGGAGGGGAAACTTTTCAGCTTGAGTTAACCACACCTAACTGTCTTTCAGGTTCTGGAACAGAAAGAACACAGACTAGATGGCCGACTAATTGATCCCAAGAAGGCCATGGCAATGAAAAAGGATCCAGTGAAGAAAATATTTGTTGGTGGACTAAACCCAGAAGCCACAGAAGAGAAAATCAGGGAATACTTTGGAGAGTTTGGAGAGGTGTGTAATGTTACCCTTGTAAACCCTGAAACAGTTGCTGATTTTTTAGTTTACTAATAATTTGCAAGTTTTGAAGTAAATAACCTTCAGATGTATCAAGGCTTCTGTAACTGATCCAGTGAGAGCAAAGGTGGCACACACTGCACTAATGCTCCAGTGCTCCTTAGATGCCCTTGCCTTTAACTCAAAAAATGTAGCTGTTAAAATTGAAGAGCTGTAAAATGGAAATCTCTGGTCAAAAGGCCAGTGCTAGCATAGAAAGACTTTTGCAGCTTTGGTGTTGCATAACATGCATAGAGAGGAAACTTAAAGAGTTTTACTGTCCCAAATGCCTTGTACTTAACTGTTCTGCTAAAGCACAAGTCTGAAAATAGTATTTGGTGTCTTCAGATTGAAGCAATTGAACTTCCAATGGATCCAAAGACCAACAAAAGGAGGGGCTTTGTGTTCATCACTTTCAAGGAAGAGGATCCAGTGAAGAAAGTTTTGGAGAAGAAATTCCACAACGTCAGTGGAAGCAAGGTAGGAGCTTCTGTCCAAGTTAGTAAGCATAACACCCACTGCATTTATAACCTGGAAAGGTTTTTGTGCATTTCATCTCAAGGTACCAAATTTATAATTAAGAGTAGCTTGCAGTTTACCCTGTTGGTGTTTCACCTTAAGTTCAGTCACAGAGGCCACCAAGGTTCTTTGCCAGTACTTGTAGCTTTAATAATTGCTGTGTTGTAGGGCCTTTTGTATGTAAAGTACCTAAACTGCATTCATTACATGTGGAGAAACTGGCTTGTTTATGTATCACTGTGACAGTACAGGCCATATCTGCTGCCATGGCTTATTTGCAGTACAAATGCAGGCCTTTCAGACACTGACTTTGTAAGCAGCTGGCTGGAATTGGCTCTGCCTGGTAGGGGCAGCTTCTGGTTTCTTCTTTCAGAAGCCCCTTCTTGCAGTCCCCCTTCTACCAAACATTTTCATGTCAACCCACTGCAAGGATCCAGAGAGCAAATGTAAACTTAGGGCAGCTTGTCCCTAGTTACCTGGTTATGGGAACTGTTGTAAGAATGGTGTGAGATGCTCTGAACAGCAAATCTGAGGGAATGGAGAGAGGACTGGAGGCAAATGGTGTGTGCTGGCTGCAGGTGTCCCTCTTGCCCTGCTCTGGGGCCAGTGCTGACTGCACACAACTTCAGAGCCCTGTTGCATTGGGTCATGCGGGCTGACACAGTGACTCAGATTGCACTTAGACTGGTTTTGACACAGCACAAAAATAAACTTTGCCAGGTGTAATGCACTGATCAAGTCACTGGTTAGCAGTGAAGTTTGTTTTCAGGAGAGATGCCAAGGAAGCTGAGAAATTTCTGTATCTCCTAACTATGGCTTGTTGGGTCATAGTGGTAATAAAAAGGTTGCCTTAAAGATCCTGTGGTGAAGAACTCCAAGCTAGACCTGCTCTGGTGCTGGTGTTCCTTTTGCAGCAGCAGGAGCTTTCATCTTGGACTGTGCACAGTCAGGAACTGGGCAGCGGGCTGACAGCTTGAGCTACAGCCTGGGAACCTGTACTGGAAATGTCAGTTCTGACTGGTTTTAGCTGTTGTATTTGATAAATGATGATTTCAGGTCTTGGTGCACTGTACAGTCCAACCACGTGCAGTGGTGAATGTGGTAGGCAAAGGTTGCCAGAAAGGTTCATTTCTCTGAGCCTTGTTCACTCAGTGCAGCTCAGGTGGAGCTGTCTGAGAGCCAAGGCCTTGTCTTGGCAGCTGTGCAGGTGAGGCGAGGACAGCCCTGTGGCTCCTACAGGAGTGGTGGCATCAGTACCTTCTCATAAGGAAATTGATGGTAGGAGATAGGCAGGATAGAATGACCTGAAGCATGACAGTGACTTTACCTTTGGCACTTCTGTGTCGGTGCTGCCCACCTGGCAGAGCACAGCATGTCCACCTCCTTTGCCTCCAGAGAAACCTCTCTCTGCATTTCCCAGGAGCTCAGGTTGGGTGCTGCTGCTCTCAGACAGCTGACATGCTCTTCCTTCTTTATTTGCAGTGCGAGATTAAGGTGGCACAGCCAAAAGAAGTGTACCAGCAGCAACAGTTCAGCAGTGGCGGAGGAAGAGGTAGCTATGGAGGAAGAGGCAGAGGTGGAAGAGGCGGCGGTGAGTGCCACACACACTACTTTAGTATGGACACATTCTAAATAAGCTGTGTGTACTAAAATGGGATTTTGTGGATGGTTTTCCCTTCTATAGCTCAAAGTCAAAATTGGAATCAAGGTTATGGCAGTTACTGGAACCAGGGTTATGGGAATCAAGGATACGGCTATCAGCAAGGTTATGGTGGCTATGGAGGCTATGATTATTCAGGATATGGGTATTATGGATATGGACCAGGCTATGATTACAGTAAGTAAAGAGAACTGTATTGGGTATAAGCAAGCATAACTAATTAGCAGTTTAATGCATTTGTTCTCTTGTTCATAGGTCAAGGCAGTGCAAATTACGGGAAGACACCAAGACGTGGTGGTCATCAGAATAACTACAAGCCATATTGATCAAACTTATTCAGGTATGCAGTGGCATGGTCTCTTTTGGAAAATGACTGCATAGGTTTTGTATACAATGCTGTAGATGGATACTTCAGTTCTGTACCAAATTTAACTTTACAATAAATTTCTATGGCCTGTTAAATGTGCATCTTACTTGGAAGAGCTCCCTGGAAATGTTTTACATGTTTAATACTTACAGATAACTAGTTGTCTAGACAGTGTGGTGTGTAAATTTCAGCCTTGCTGAAGATATTAACTAATGATTTTATTAATAGGTTAAACTGAAACTGATTTTGAGGGTCTGCTTAAAGCTGCAGCTCTGCATCTAGGGACTGCCTCTTGGAGTTAACTGTGGACTCTGCATTACTCCAGTTGTACAGAATGAGATGCATCTTAGGGAACCAGTGTCACTTTCCACCTTTTTATTTTGTATTGTTTTTGTGTCATACATTTCCTGTAATGGAAGTGTTAATTTTACTGTACTTTTTGGTACCTTTTTGGAATCTAATGTATTGTAAGGTATTTTACATGTGTTCTGATTCACCATGACATGGATATGGAAGCTATCCTAGCTTTTGAAATAAAAAAGGCGTAATCTAGTGTCTTGTGCCATTCTTCAGCTTATGTGTTAGTACAATGCCAGTATCCTGTTCCCAGAACTTGGCTCATGGCAGTACCTTGATAGATGAAGAGTTGTGTGTGAATGTCTTTAATGTTAAACTAGAAGGCTTGTGTTGGTAGTTGTGCTCACTTGCAGTGAAGTGGCAGCCAGACCTGCAGTGCTTCTGCCTGGAGGTTGTGGAGGAGCTCAGGTGAGCAGCCCCAGCTGTTGTGGAGGCTGAGCTGGTGGTTCATGCTCTGGGGGCTCAGAGAAACTGTGCTGGTGTCTGCGTTGGCTCTGCCAGGAGGAGCCAGAGGTGGAGGTTTCAGGGAGGGCTTGAGAGTCTGGGCAGCGTTGCAGGAGGAAGCACGGAGGTGTGGAAGAAGCTGGGCAGCACTTCCTTCATGTTGCACTGTCTCGAGTCTGAGACTTGGCTGCAAGTTGCTGGCAGTATTTATACCTGCCTTGAAAGGCAGGTTGGACAGACACTGAATTACCAATGCAAAGTTGACTTTTTGCAGCTTTTTTGTATATCAAAAAAGGCTAAAGGAACTTCCACTACAGTTGTGGATGGAAAGAACATCTCTCTCTACAGATGAGTGACCAGCTAGAAATACACTTTCCTTTTTTGACTAAGTATTTTAAGGCAATAACTATCATGTGATTTGCCTGTGGTTGCAGAATAGTCCCAGCCTCAGATTTGTAAGTAGCAAGCTCTGCTGCACAAAGTAAACTTCCAATCTTTGTTGCAGTGATCAATTGATTTTTGTTTTCCTTTTAAAGCTAAAACATGACAGTTGTTTTCCTTGTAATAAATTCTTGTTGATGCCCAAAGTGGAATCAAACCAAGTAACTAAGATAAGAAACAAACATGTTACTTAGTGACTTCTCCAGTTTGTTTGTTTGATTTTTAACAAGGGACGTAGCTGTATCTGCAGGGACTATAATCTGCTGCTCCCTGCTGGCTGTCCATGAGAAGAAAAACTTGTAAGATTCTAACAGGGTTAGGTGGAAATACTGAGTATTAAAATGAATCAGATTTTAAATCTGACAGTTGACAACTTTACAGCTGGACCATATATATTCAAGCCCCATTTACTTGCAAAAAATATAAAATTGCAGACCACTGAAACTACAGTATTTAAAAGTATTACTGTCTCAAGATTGAAATGCTTTATTGCACACTTTCACTGGTTTTCCTGTGAAATAAGGGGTAGCATAATATTTTCCCAGCAAAACCCTGGCCCTCTAATGGGAAATGTGTCTGATACCAGGACCATTCTGCTGCTGTGTTTTGTCTCCTAGCAAGAGTTTGTCAGCTGGCTGTTACTTTGGTGGTTTTTGGAAGTAGGTTCTCAGGTAATGCTTCTTGACAGGTTGTGTGGCCTCAGGCAGACACTGAGGAGGATACTGGTACTTAAATGCAGAGCTGGCTTTTCCTTTTCTTCTTTATATGAAAAGTTTATGATGCAGAGAAAACGTGTACCTGCCTGGTGAAAGCCAAGGCATGTACACAAGGTGGTTGTTTAGGCTGTAATCTAATCCTAATTTAATCCTGCTTGGGTATTTCTTGAGGACAGAGTGTTTGTAAGAACAGGGTTGGGAGCCATGGCCCTCAGCTGTCTGCTCCTCATACATCTGGTGTCAGGAATTTGGGACTGAAGTGTTTTACTTAATCTGGTTGGTGATTCTGTTTGTTGAGTTAGTGCTGTAGGGACCTTGTTATGACACTGGTGGCTGAAACTGGTCAGAGGAGCCTGGGCAGGACTGGGTGTACTGGCAGCCAGAATGGTGTTTGTATGGGCAGCTGGAGGTTTAAACAATGTGAGACCCCATTGGTTCATTTTTATTTGAAAAAGTCATAACCTTGAAAGAGCATGAACTTAGAAAATGTAGTTTGTAGTAGCCACTAAAAAAATACTCCTTTCTAATCAGTTTTAGATACAACTGCTTTAAATAAAAGGCAACTCCACACTGCCAGAGTTTAGACAAGCTCTTGTAAAATTTATTTCTCCTAAAGCTTCTACTAAAAACAAGATCACTGAAAATAACAAAATCAAAGGTGACTTATCTGGTCTAAGACATGCTAGGATGAAAATTAAATGTGCATTATTATAGTAGAATAATGTTTCTTAGTAGTAGATCTTGAACATTGTTTGAAACCTATGGAAAGAAAATAATGTTATGTTTTTTTGTAAAAGTATCATTAAAAGAAATTACTTCATTGCCTCATTTTCGCTTACATTATATGTAAGTGTCTTACAAGGACTGTACTTAGTAAGAGGCTTTTTGCATTCTTGGTTTCCTGTAGAGAATAAAGGCATTTTTCTTGCTCAGTTTAGATTCCAGGCAAGCACATTAAGTCATTAAGCCTCTAAGTTACACTGGCACTGTTAAGTAATCTTTCTGTTCCTAAAAAATAGTATAAGCAGCTGTATGTCTTTCCATTAACTTGCTAAATAAAATATTAACACATTTTCTTGTGCCTGCTATACTAATATTACACTGAACTAAAAGCACATTCCTCCTTTGTTCAGGGCTGTAGCACATTGCTCACAATGATCACATTGATCACATCAGGTACTTTCCTGTCCTGCTGTCTGGAGTTTTACTAAACACTTGGTTGTCCTTTAGTCAGCGTAGGTTGAACAAGTCCTGAGTGTTCCAAAGGGTGTTACTGAGGTGGTAACTCCAAATGTACACTGTGCTCATGAGTGTGGGGCAGAACTGAGGTGCAGATGTTCCCTCAGCAACCTGTGGAGGGACCTCAACAGATGAAGACTAAGGAGGCTTTTAAGGACTTAACAGGACTCAGTCTTGCCCTGATGCCCACAAACTTCTGAGTGTAGGGAGAAATTGATGCTTAAGCATGAGATACCAGCCATGAACCTGAGGTGATCCTACCAAGTAGTCAAAAAAGCTCAGTAGAATAGAAGACAATACTATTTCCAAGTCAGATGTTAAATAAACCACAAATACACTACTTACAGCCCTTCATAAAGCTGTTAGCATAGGTTGAGACAGGCAGGTGAGGGGAGACCTGCTGAGATGTGGTTATGCAGCTGGACCAGCTTCTCTCTGGAGACTCACAGCACCAAGCACAAAAGCTCTGTGTGTTGGTGTTGATGTGCATGTCATCTGCATGCCAAGGGTTAAACCCAGTCACTCCTGGTGGTGGTCTCGTCTGGGACATGCTGGCCCTTCTTACAAGCAAATGAGCACACAGTGTTGCTGGGAGGGTCAGACTCTGACAGAAAAGGGCTGTGAATGCCAGATGTGCAGGAGTCTGGGCCAGGCCTGGAGATTGCCTGAAATTCCTGCAAACTGACTGCAAGTAAAAGCATCTCTGAGGAGGCTTTTTACTCTGACAATGCTCATGAAATTAGGCTTGAAGAACCATAGCTTTTAAATAGTACTGCATGACTGTAGATAAATACCTGCTCAGGTAGAACAAGTAGATGTTTTCCTTTGGTTCAGATGTTCTTTTTCCATATCTGGAGAGAATAAGCAACAACTTAGCAAAGTCATGATGCTGAGACAAGTTTTTGCACTACCTTTGTTATGCTCAGTATGTAGGAGATTTATAGAAAGCTAAGTGGCAAATGCACAAAGATGGCTTTTGGGAGTATCTGGCCAGCTTTTACCAGTTGTTCAGAAAGGTAAACATTAAACCTCAATCAGAGCAAAGCTCTTTTAAAAGGCACATGCACCTGTGGAGGAAATAGTTTTGTTAGAAAACTTTAAAACAGAGGAATTTAGAAGGGAAGGCTGTGTGCTGAGCATCTGCCCTCTTGGCTCTATTTCAGCCCTTCTGAAGAGCAGGCTCAGTAGCTGTGCATTGCCTTGGAGGCAGCTGAGCAACCACCCTCTGCTTTTGAGGGGTTTGATCAGTCCTACCTGTCAGTATCTTGTCAATTGTGTCCACAACAAATTTTGCATCCTCCATATTGAAGCACATTGGGGGCTTGAATTTCAGCACATTTCTTCCTGGTCCATCTGTACTCAGGAGAATAAATTCTTCCTTGAGTCTAGAAAGAGAAAACAAAGAATCACATTTACCTCTTTGCCTGTAGTTCAGAAGAATTTGCAAGCACCAACATGGAGGCTTTTACACAGTGCCTTCCCACACTGACTTTTTTGTTGTTTTTTTTTTGTCCAAATGGCTGTATTTTAACAACTGCTGAGTGACAAGGGTAGTTTGTAGTTAAATGTGTTTGCCTCCCACATTGAGGAACTCCATGGTTGTCCTGTATACCTTGTGATCAGACACTCTGCCTCTGCTGTGGCTGGGGTCCTTTCTGCTTGGTCCTTGATTAAGTCCACTCCAATGAATAAGCCACAACCTCTTTGAAAGAAATAAAAACAGTCACTCTGTGTCAGAAGGAACTGCAAGCAAACTAAAAAACAGCTTTTTGTAAGGCCAGACCTTTACTGCATGAAAATTATCTGATGTGTGGCTACTGGTAGAAAAAGTTTTGCTGTTTTAGAGAAATGTGATATTACAGTACAAACTTCTGTTTGCTCAGAATGGCAGCACAGGGCAGGGTGTTAAGTGTTTTCCATCTGGCTCATCACTTCTGTACTTTGTGCATTTGATCATAGAATCATAGAATGGATTGAGTTGGAAAAAGACCTCCGAGATCACCAAGTCCAACCCTTGATCCAACCTCACTGTGATCAGGGCACGGAGTGCCCTGGGCTGGTGATCACAGTGGGGTTGGATCAAGACAGGGTGGATTCTCACTCAGTGCCACATCCATAGAATCACAGAATTGATTGGGTTGGAAAAGCCCTCTGAGATCATCAAGTCCAACCCTTGGGCCAACTCCAGTCCCTTTACCAGATCATGGCACTCAGTGCCATGGCCAAGCTCACTTGAAAAACCTCCAGGGATGGGGAATCCACCCCCTCTCTGGGCAGCCCATTCCAATGCCTGAGCACTCTCTGCAAAGAATTTTTTTCTGATCTAAGAGTTCAAACAGGAAAGGGGATTCCTTTAGCAGCTACTACATTGATAAAGCAGGACTCACCCAGAGTGGCAAAGTATAAGAGACTTCTGATAAGCTCAAGTTAATTTCAATCTAATATACAGCAGGCTGAATATTTTTGCTGAGAACACAAATTTAATTAATTTCTCCAAACATCTGTTGAGTTGAGTTGTTTGACTGAACCAAACAGGGAGCAACTAAAAATGTCAGCAGGGCACTGATACCTGACATCACCAATGATGGGATGCTTGATCTGCTGCTCCTTGAGTCGCTTCATCAGGAAGTTGCCAACCTCTGAGGCATGAGCCTGAAGGTGTTCCTTCTCAATCACATCCAACACAGCTAATCCAACAGCACAGGAAACAGGGTTTCCACCAAACTGAGCCCAGGAAAGGAACACAGAGCCAGGGAAAGGGAAGGGAGATGCAGTGGTGTCACTGAAAGTGCAGACTCAGTGATGAAATGAGCACACTACCACTTTTATCAGATGGACCCACTAAATAAAGTCATAGACTAGAAAGATGTAATAGGTAAAAATAATGCAGCAACACAGTTAACTGTGTGATAAATACTAATAAAAACACTGCATGACTATCTAATTTTAATAGAAGGAGAGTTTAGACAACTGTTTACTTACTGTATTAAAATACTCTACACCCGTGGCTGCAAACGCTTCTGCAATTTCTTTTGTTGTTGCCACACAGGCAATGGGGTGCCCATTTCCTATTGGTTTCCCCATAGTGACAATGTCAGGTATAAAGTCTTCTCCCTGAAGTTGAAATGCCCAGAAGTGCTTGCCAACCCTGCCAAAGCCAACTTGAATTTCATCAGCAATAAACACACCTCCTGCACTGTGCACGTGCCTGTAACACAAGGCATTTTACTGTCTCTTAAGAGGAAACAGAATGTAATATTTACTGATTAAGAACAGGCAAAAGGCAGTTTGAAAACTTTCAGGAAACAAACTTGTACAGGCCTATATTGTGTGATTAAAAGCAGGGCTTTGCCATACAAAATTTACATTCTAACATGAAGGCTTAGGTAGTTTCCTGCCTATCAGGCTATTTATTACAGCAGGCAGAGAAAGTCTCTCATCTGTATTTAGCAAGCATGCTAAGTTAAAAAAGTTGAGATAATGAACAACCACTTACTGTGCAGCCTTTTGAAAATATCCTGCTGGTGGAATGATTTGCCCACCCACACTTGGCAGAGATTCAACAAAAAATGCAGCAATCTGAAACACAAGGTAGCATGTGGTGTTTGAACACAGCAGGGAAAGTTGGGGTGCAAGTTCTTTGTTCTTAAGTGGCTTTTGCATTATTGTGTCATCCTTTCTTTTGGACAAGCCCATCCCACTTAGCTCAGGAACCCTGAATGGCACTGAGTCAGGCATATTGATTACTAAGGCAAGACAAATGTTTAAGGAAATAACTTTTTACCTTTCGGCCTCTTTTATGTGCATGGTCAATAATATTTCTCACTTCATCAGCATAGGCTGTTACTGCATCTTCATGGTCTTCTCTATAAAGTCCTCTGTATGTGTCTGGAACAGGAGCCTATGCAAAGGAACAATCCTCTGTATTCCATATATCATAAACCCAACTTCATTAAATTGACAAGTAATTGATAAATTGATAGATAGAGGCTGAAGTACATACCACATGGACCCATTCCTTTTGTCCTTCTAGATTTCTGAATTTATATGGGCTTATGTCAATCAAAGATGTCAGATGTCCATGGTAAGCACTTAAAAACAATTGGCAGAACTAAACAGTAATTTCCTTAGTATCAAGAGTTCTTCATGGTTAGCATTGCAGATAGTAAAGAGTATCTGGGTTCTGTCACTTGGTGGGAAATACAGTCAGTTAAGCTGAGAACAGCTCTGCAGTTTGTGTCAAGCTTAGCACTGTTGGGATTTTTGTTGGTGTACCTGAGTGTAAGGGGTGCTGAGGGACAGGCCTGGTCACCATTTGCCTGCACTGGGGACTGAAATCACAGCAGGGTAACTCAGGAACAGTTTTTGCAAGATGCAGAACAGCTGGAAGGGCCCATTTCTGAATATCCTCCAGCGATGGAGCTGCACTGTCTGTGGGCATCCTGTTCTAATATCTGACCACCTTCACAGTAAAAGAGTTTTTTCCTATGTCTCACCAAAATTCCTCAGGTTTCAGATTAGTCTGATGTCTTTTTTCCTGTCACCATACATCTCCTGACCCATCTTTTTTCCCCTCCTGTGAGACAGTTGTACTTTTGCAGTAGGATCTCTTTGCCGAACAAATTCAGTGCCTCTCCCTCCTGTTGGTCCCTGCCCACTGCTGGCCTCCTTCCAGCATATCAGCAGCTGTTGAGCTGGAGAGCCACAGCTCTCTGGGCTGGCTCACAAATACTGGACAGAGGGAAAAACTGCTGCCTAGCTCTGGTCTTTCTACTGCAACAGGATTTCAGAAGTGCTCTGACTGTGGGTTAGAACTGAGTAGATAAAATGGCCAGTGTACTTACTGGTCTAACACGATGACATCCTCATGGTTTGTGTACTGTCGTGCCAACCTCAGGGCAAGATCGTTGGCTTCAGATCTGCAAGGGAAAAATCCAGGAAATGTTTCATTCAGGATGTGTCCTGAGTTTGAAATCTAAACCTCCCTTGCAGTGCTGTTTGTGCTGCAAAAAACAGACAGAACTAAGTGCATGGTATGCACAGATCCCTCAGCAATTGGCACTAATTAGGCAGGACTAATTCCCTAATTCACCAGAACAGAATCCATCTGAAGAAGCTGAGTGCAGAAACTACTTGGGAAGCAGTTTGGGTTTTTCCTCCCAGCTGTACCTTGCTGGAGAATATTCCCTCCTCAGCAGAAACAATGCATTGGCACATTTCTTTTTGGTTATAATTCCCAAGTCAGAAGACAAGTCAGACCAGAAATTAATACAGTCAATATTTACATTGCTGTTTTATAGTCCAAGGCCATATAGAGTAAAGCCCTTAAATAAAGCACTAGTTTAGTTCCCATATAGACAGCTTGCTAAGTGTGAACTTGAGAGTCACTGAACTTCTCAAAATGACCAGTTTCTCAAAAAACCAAAACCCCAAACAACGTTTCTGTCAGTATTGAGTCATCCACCAGACCATGCAGTTGGCTGTTAAATAAGCAAGTTTTGTACTTGTCTGTTCATACCTAGTGAAAACCCTGTATCAATTCCAAAGTACCCAACTTAGCTTACCCAGAATTCAGAAAATAGAAGATGCATAATTTCTCAGGTAGAGTTTTTGAAAGTCTCTCTGCATAATCAACCAAGTTGTCATGAAGGTAACGAGAGTTGGTGTTTAACAATTGATTCTGTTCATGGGCTGCTTTAACTACATCAGGGTGACAATGCCCAACTGCAAGAGAATGTGGAGAGTGGTTTGACAGTTCTTCCATAGTGCTCATACTGTTCATTCAATACCAATTCAATACCTCTGTGATTACTGTATTTCCTCAGTGGGGCCTTAGTGATATTGTTGGCAAGAGACAGGGTTGGTACACCTTGTAAAAATATATTTTTGCCCCTCAAGAGGTCTGAAGTTACGAGCTGTAACTTTAGGGTTCATAATTAGTGCTGAAAACTGACATGTCAAAACAAATAGTGTCTGATTTAATACTTGGATTTAGACATTTATGTAATTTAGGATTTTGGGAACATCCAGGTAAGCTTTACCATCCAAGAATTAACCAGCCCTGGTAGGACTTGGGTTTGAGAGATTTCAGATACTGTAAAAAAGCAGCAGTTACTTAGTAATACACAATAAAGGCACCACAGGGAGCAGTGTGATTGTACACTTAGCAGGAACTTTTACAAACGCAGCAAAATTTTAGTTTTACAGGGAGGTGCTTTAGTTGAGCTTCCATGGGAAAAAAAATGTGTGTTCTGGATGCACAGAACAGGAAGCAAGTCTGGAAAGCACATTCACACACTGTAATTCCCCAAACTACAGGCTCAGGAAAGGTTCCTTCCCCTTTCCCAATAAAATCCCCCAGCACAATGCAACAGTGGTAAAAGCACTGATTGTTCCTTGTTCTGCTTGGAAAAACACAGGATCAAATAACATGATTTGAGCTTACCATGAGCAACGTTGTTTATGCAGTCCAGGTATTGTTTCCCATTCTCATCATACATATATTGGCCTCTTGCCCTCACAATCTTCACTGGATCGTTAGAAAAAAACAGCTTGCAAGAAGAGCTGTAACAAGCATGAGAAAGCAAAAGAAATCTCAGTGAGTTTAGTTTATCCTGCTGGTAATATTTTCACTCAGTCGAGAGAAAGACATTCCCCCTCATCTGGGCACATACTGCCATCCTGCTGCTGGTCTCTAAAACAAAGGCCTTATGCCCTAAATAAAATCAGATTTTGTCAGATTTACAGAGAGAAAACTCCAGAACTGAAAATTCTTCTCTAGGAATCTATAACCACAGTCTCTGTAGTTTCATCCCATCTTAACTGTGACTCCTTACCTTGATCTTTGCCTTTCATGTTCTGAAACCCTTTTTGGTGTCTCTTACCTTGTGATTGTTTTTATTACGTTCTTGCTGTTGTTGCCAAAGTCCTGGTTTTCCAGATAGTTTGGTGCATGTGATTGTTACAGCTGTGTAAGGCTTCATTTACCTTATCTAAAACACTCTTGAGTTTATAAGGCTGGGTCTACTTCAGTGCATTTGTTTTGTTTCACTTACCAATTACCAAACAAGTAAAACTGAAACACATCTAAGTAGGGGCTGCAGAGATTGGACTCTGAAGGGCAATGCCAAACTTCCATACTTCATTTACTAGAAGATTGCTTATACAAAAAATTATTTGATTACAATTACAAAGCTACTGTCTGGACAAAAAAGGGCTATGATAAACCATTTCACTATCCCTCCCCTACAGGAATCCAAAATTCTCTGTATGGAGCTGGCAGTAGAATGGCAAAACAGTCAGGGTTTGTTTCTTATCCTGAGTGTTCAAAAGATGCCCAGAACGGGCTTGCAGAGTCTGGGTCTGTGCTGCCAGTGGCAGGGCAAAGCAGTTGGGAAAAGATTAAATACTTAAAAATATTTTCAGGTGTGTGTAAGTTGCACATTTCCAGTTCCAGCCTTGACTGCCAGCCCAACTTCTGGATTTATAAAACACACAAAAGGAGCCTTGTTTTTTTTAGTATCCATGATACCAAAGTATTCCTGCAGATTACAAGCGTTCTGCTGCCATGCCTGGTGGTGGCCCACGGAACCCAGACTTTTTCTTTAGGTTGGTTGAGACACCACCAATAATAGGAAGTTTGGCACTGAGTCCTGTACTCCATTTTCTCAGAATAGGCAGAGATATGTCGTTAATCCCATCACGGTTTGGAGCGATAAGTTCTCTGACAGACGGGAGAGCCCGGCCCGGCCGACAGGGAACGCTTCGTGAGCGGTTCAGAGCCTGAGCAGGCACGCTCGGGATCACACGGGCTTTACACTTCGTTTCGTAATCCCCGTGCTGAAGAGCGCTAATGACTGTTAATTACCGCCGTGCCGCGGCGCTGTGGCTGTGCCGCTCCAGCCCAGCCCAGCCCGGCCCCAGCCCCGGCCCCGCTCAGCGGCCACGTCCGGCGGCACCGCCCGCCCGGCCCGGCCCGGCCCGGCCCGGCCCCGGCACTCACCCCACGAACCGCCGCCGCAGCGCCAGGGTCTGATCCCGGGAGCGGGGCTGGGCCATGGCCGCGGGGCCGGGAGAGAACGGCAGGGCGAGAGAACGGCAGAGCCGAGAGAACGGCAGGGCAGGGCGGAGAGAAGGAGAGGGCAGGGCGGAGGAGGAGCGGCCGCCTCGGCGGGGCCGGGCCGAGCCGGAGGGCGGGACCGGCAGAGGCAGAGGGGCCCGGGCAGTGCCCGCCCTGACCACGGGGACAGCCCCGGGAACAAGCTGGGCACAGCTCCGATAACATCACGGGCACAGCCTGCCCTTCCCCGGGAACATCCTGGGCACTGCCCGCCCTTATTGTGGGTACAGCCTCGGGCATTGTCTGCCCTTACCATGGGTACAGCCCAGTAACACCCTAGGCACAGCCCCAGTGACACCCCGGGCACGGCCCCCCAGCCAAGGGCAGCAGGAGCAGGGCAGGAGCTCACCCAGAGCTCCTCCAGCCGCACAGGCAGCACTCGGGGCTTGGTGCAGAGTGGGGTGACCTTGCTGGGGGTGCAGCTACTCCGGATCCCTCCGGGTACACCCCAGAGGGAGGAACAGGCTCTGCAGGACCGTTGGTACAGCTGTAGAGCTCTTGTTTTGAAATACACACCAGGGAAGCATCATTCAGAGCTGGGAATAATTGGAGGGTAGCCTGGGTGTTAGAAGTGTCTCTGATTAAGCAAAAGTAAACCCTACCACTTCTGTGCTGTCCTCCTGTGTTTGCTGGCTGGCAGATAAATGTAGAGCTCTGTGAGAGCCAAGCCTGGGGCAGGCAATAGGTAGGATTTAAAGAGGAAATGCTGCCATCAGATTACAGTGGTCATTCCTCTGTTCCCGTTTGACTGGACTCGCCTAAAGAAGAATTAGGGAGGTGACCAGAAAGGGTGTTCTGGGATGGGTCGAGTTCTGCTGCTGTAGGTGGTGTATCCCTTAAGCAAGTTCATCAAGTTAGCCACATTCTTTCTAAAAAATGCTACAGTTTTTTTCCTTCCAAGTACAGGTCCATGTTCTTTTGCTGACAACATCTGTTAAGATTTTATCTAAATAGAGCAGACACTTTTAAAATTACACTATGTAGGCACCACAATTATCTCTATTTGCAACTATTTGAAAAACACAGGAGCAATTTTAATTTTGTGTAATATGGAGAATGCAAAACCAAATTGCCATGGTCTTAAAGTTAGATTGAATTTAGGGAGTCAAAGTCAGTTGTTTCATAAACTCTTTTATGTAACAAAAGACAGTGGAGGAAAAGTTAATAATGGCTGTTAATCTTTATTTGAACTCTTGTCTGGTTAAGGTATTTACTGGCTATTTATAATAACAACCTGAACATTTACAATTTGGAAAGTTTACTCTTGGTTACAAATGCAGAGTTCATTATACATATTCACACAACTGTAAAAGTAATCTATACAGAGAGACCATTTTTTAAAATCTAGTCTTTGCTTTTATTAAAAAAAAAAAGCCAAGAAAAATTGCTTTTTGAGGTCTCAGGGTAAATTGTTGCCCATTACAGCTTTAAACTAGAAATACATGATGCAGTACTAATTAATACCATTTTAACATGTTAAAACAATGGATAAGAAATACTGTTATTAATGCCTTCATTTTTAAAGTAGTTGTTCCCCAAAGAAATGAGTAAATAAAATACTTTTCATGGCACATACATGATTAAAAAAATCACAAAAAGTTTGCAAATAGAGATGTTAAATACATTTTCTGTGTTTTTAATATCTATATATAGATTTAGTCGGCTTTGTATAGAATACCATGTAAATACATTCAAAACAAAACTAATTTTGGCAAGGTGTCCAAACTGCACACACACAAAAAGCCCTTTCTCCTCTGAACACCCTCCCTGGAGTGATGCAACCACTCACATAAATAAGGGACACTTGCATAACCTGGCAGAGGATTAAGCTCTAATATTTGTTTTGAACCAAATACAGACAGAGAAGGCACATATTGCCTGTATTTTTCTAAACTGCAGACCACTAAGTAAGATTTTCAGTCAGATTTTCGATACCAGCAGGTACAGGTTCTCAAATGCTGGTGTTTATGCCAGTTTTGTAATAGTTGTATGTCCAAAGTAGTGGACACAAAGCTGGTTTTGATTTTGGTATTTTGTGCTGAACATTCTTCATACTAAATATTTTTGACTTCTAGGATAGCAGATAGTAACATAAAAAGTGGCTGTTAGGAAATTGTCTGTAAAAGTGCACTCTGGGAAACAAACCAGGACTTCCAACACCCCCTCTAACTAATGGCAGTTTACCTTTGATATGCACACACCCAACACTGCATAACTCCATGCAAAATGCACTTTTCAAAGGTAGTGTTCAACAGCATATTAAAAAGCAGCAAGTGGTATTAGAGTGACTCACAGATACTTAGGCTTATCTCCATTTTAAGTTTCTGCTCTTTAATATCTACATTATATAAATAAGGAACCACACACTTACCACCCAAATGAGTGACTATTCCATGAAACTGTCACTGAGGCAACTTAACAAACCAGAATTAATTGTTCTAAAACATAGGAAAGCCACAAATGTTACTAATGTATTTCTTATTCTGCTCTCTTGTCGATAATTCAACTTCAAACTCATGTTTCCCAGCTTTCCTGTGGTTTCCCCCAGGCTCTCTCCAGTAGGAGACAATAATATAATCTATTAAGTCCTTCCTGCATTCATTTCTGGTGTCAGATTTTCAGCACTTCAGCTGCAGGTCACACAACAGTCACACATCCCTTGTGTGGTGCCACCCCGTGGGACACAATCACACAGAAAAGCTGCCATAGATCACCTGGGGATGTGAAAGGACTGTAACTTTCAGCTTACAAATGATGGCCAGGGAAAATAAAGTTTAGGAAATGGGTTTTTTACTCACTGGTTTGTTTCAGACTGCAATAGACTCTCCGAGGCAGAGCTGTGAAGTATTTCAGACAAATCCAAGGAGTTCAGGCAGATTGTGGTCAGGTTCAGGCAGTGCCAGGGACAATTAAAAGGCAGGTGACTCCAGTCAATGACACCGAGACTGGGCTAACTAAAGTGACCAGATGTTTCCCTCTGCCCCCTCCTTTGTTAAAAAAAATAATTAAACCCACTATTATAAAAAAGTCCAGTATATATTCTTACATAAACACTGTCCTGTGAGGTTGCCAAGGTCAGTGTGTGCCACAGTCACTGCCTTGGTGAGCAGAAGTGTCTTAGGCCTTGTGAAATGATCCAGGTATTTCTTGTTTCATAATCAGAGATCTCCCTGGTTAAACACCTGGAAACACCTGTGCTGCTCAGCAGGGAAAACAGGGAAAACTCATTAAACTGAGGTTCTACCCCACCCTGGACACCTGCTGAGCACTCTGGAAACAAACTCACTGAGCTGAGTTCAGCCACACACCTGCAGGATTTGTCCAGGATAACTGGCTTTAAATCTTACGTTTTTAGAGTTTGTTATTACTATTTTTGCATATCTTAAATATAAATCTGTTTTCTGTAAAAATAAAAAACCAAAGCTAAACAATTCAAAGCTTTCATGCCCAAAATATAAAAAAGGAAACATGACCTGTAAGCTACTACAGGGAGATTTTATTGTGTAATGCTTTCATAGTGGGACTGAAAAAACAAGTGAGAATATGGTGGTATTTCCCAAGAAAGAAATAGCAAGTTTGGAAAAAACAGTTGAAGTTTTTATCTATGCACTGCTGTTTCACTGATACCAATTCAAACCATATTGTTGTGCAGAACTCGTGCCCACCTCTATCTGTGTTGTCAATTAAGGGACAGTGTCACAACATAAAATTTGCACAGAATTGGTTTGTATTTAAAATATCTCCTCTAGAGGGCAACATTGACTCAGCATTCACTGAGCAGGAAATGCCTGACACACCTTTATAATACACATTATATTGACAGGGAGAGTTCTTTAGCATCGTGATAAAGCTGGAAATTTCTGGCATCTTAAAATTAAAAAAAAAGTAATTAAAAATACAGGGCGAGATCTTTATTCTTGCTGTATTTGGCTGACTGCAAAACCAAATGTATAAAAATTTACCCTGGGTATTGGTTACTGTAACAATCCTAAAACCACAGATGGACCTGTGTCATTCCCTGTGGATTGCTCTGTGTCACTGCATGGGATGCCTTGAGATGCTGAAACTCTCCCTTGTGTTTTGCTGCTTTGCTTAAGGATTTCAAATGCTGAATTTATTAACTTACAGAAGACAAAAGCTTATCTAAATACCTCACTATTGGTTTCCTAAAAAGAAACATCAGGGGGTCGCTCACCGTTAGAAGAAACATCCTTATTTTTAAATACACAGGGGAAAAATCCATATGGAAATAAATTCATCACCATTCTCTATACAGCAAGTGTCAGAAGCAGTGCATGCAGGACAATAAAACAAAGCACGTGGCAACATCTTGATGATTTTTTTCTTTTTTAAAGTAACATCTTGGTGTGTTGACACTTGGAAACAGTTTCGTTTTGGAGTCAGATCAGGATTTCTCTGCCACCTGTTTCATAATCCAGAGAAATATTCCAGAACTCACTGGCCAAGCCACGATTCAGCTGCAAAACTCGTAATTAATGTCACTTGTCCCCATCAGCACAGGCCAGATAACGGGTTCAGGCTCTGGCAGGGCAGCTGCCAGCACTCTCAGCACTGCTGGGGTTACATGTACAGGTTTGTTTGGCCACATTCCCTTCTCCCCCAAATCCATTCCCTCCAGAAGCTTTAGGGAGTGCTCCCCACACCTTGAGTTGGGTGCAGCTTCACCACTCCTGGGGCATCAGGACTGACACAACCACCACAACCACAAAACCACCACATGAATGCATTTGTGCCCTGCCTGCAGAGCTTTGGGGCTGGAAAACCTTTCAGGCATTTCAAGTGAGTTCTTGTGCCCTTAGGGCTCAGTTTGGGAACTTTGGTTCCTACAACATGTTAGAGAGAGGATGTTGGTAGCAACTGCAAAGATAATCATTAGCCACAATTTTAACTAGAACAAGCTTTAGAGAAAGCTGCTTGTACTTTTCTCCAGGCAGGCCTGGTTAAGTTAACCTAATGGAAACCACCATGCTTTCACAAGCATTTCAATTAAGCAAAGGAATTTTGGTTTGTAAAGTAGAAAACAAGAAGGAATTTGTCTGAGTTTCAGGTTCCCCCAAGATGAGTAACTTCAGTGTGTTACCAGAATGTCTGTTGATGAATCCATGAAGTCCACATACCAAATATTTTAGTGATCAAGAAAAATCAGTCCTTTGGTCTCAGACTGACCCACATTTCATAAGCATTAGCAGCCTCCCTGTCAATCATCTTTATTGCTACTGACATGTAGTGGTAACTTTTAGCTGTATTTCAGAATTGCTGTAAAAGGTCTCACATTCTTTCAAACCAGAGAGAAAAACAAGAGGGCTTTCCTGGGGGAAGAAATGCCCTGTGCTTTGGGAGAGGCTGAGATCATGCCTGAGTCTGAGTGAGATGCCAGTACTACCTAAGAGCAAAATTTGTCTTCGTGAGCTATTTGCAAACTCAAAAGTATTCAAAAAGACCCACATAAACATTTTCATATGGAAGGAGAAAATAGTCAACTGATCTGGCATGAATTTGCTGAGCAAAGCACATCTTTTTTTAACTTGTTGCAATAAGATCATGACTGCTCTGTTTTTAACAACCTACTCTTCTAAATATGTGTGTGTGGAAGGCACATGGAAATTTAAACACATTTCATTTTAAACTGTGCAATCAATTCAAAACCCACCAGTCCCTCTAATACAGTCTGTTGATCTGAATAATATGATTGCTAATCACAGAGTGGTTTGGGTTTGAAGGAACTTTAAAGCTCATCTGGTTCCAAGCCCCTACCACGGGCAGGGAACGGGCAGGCGCACCCAGTTCACAGTGTAAAGGCCAAAGGTGTGATCCCAGCTGGGGAGCAGGAAGGACTTCAGAGGATCACAGACTGTGCCCTGCCCAGGGATGCATTCCCTGCTCTGCTCCCAGGAGCTCTCCCTGCTCTCCACAGGTGATGGAAGGGGTTGGTAGAGGAGATGTACCACCCACAGGCCTTGGAGACTGGTTAGTCCCTCATAGTGGGAATAGCAAGCAGGAGGATCCATCCCTGCCAGCATTCCTGATGGGGCTGGCAGTGGCAGGAGTCCAGAGAAGTGACTGCACACAGATGGCTGATCTGCACAGGGGCAGCAGGTCAGGTATCCTGAACATCCCTGACTGCTGCAGGTGCCAGGATCAACCAACCCAAGGGCATTTTCCTGGGAATTTCCAAAGGTGATCTCAAAAAGGTGTGGCACTGGGGGGTGTTGGATACCAGCTGCAGCCCTGGGCTAGGAAGATGATTCCAGCCTTCCTTGAGTGGCACGGGAATGCTGTGAGTGGTCAGGCTGTGCCTCAGGGATGGGGAAGAACCACTCCAGTTAGGAGGTTTAGGTGATTCCAAACGAGCTCTTCCTCATTAACACCAAATGTGCTGGGAGGGGGACGGTGAGGAGCAATAGGTAAAGCACTACTCTGGTATTCTGTATCAATGTTTTGCAGGCCTGGCAGTGGTCACAGTTGATGCCTACAAGCACTGGATATTCCACAAGTTGAAGACGGAATACTGACTTGTTTACCTGAAGATAATAGGACTTCGGGGTATTTCCTCAGAGAAAATATAAATTTTAATATAATTTCATAAGCTTTGGAGGTTAGCTTGTCTTGTAGCTTCAGTGATATCAAACTTCTTCAAGTAGGAGCTAGATGAAAGCTGTTTAGTTTTTGCCAGCGTATGTAAAACAAGACTTTTCTATCTGCATTGTAGATTGTTTGTGGACACTTCCAGATTCTTGTGCTTTCTGCAGTCATTCTGGGGACTGAACTCTCATTGATACTGAAAGAGGTTCCGTGGTCAGGACACGTTGCAGGAATTTGAGCGTAGAAGCCCACGGTGTGTTTGGAGTAGTGAATTGCTTTTAGTTTGGAGATGCCTGGGGCAGATGGGAAGAGCAATTGTACATTAAGGGAACAATTACACATCTTCCTGGTGACATCAATGAGAGATTTGCCTTCAACCTTTCACAGAAGATTTTTTTTAGCTTTAATTTGGGACAATAAAGGGGTTTTTCAAAAGCACTAAAAGCCAGTGGGAGCTTGTTAGCTGCTCCCTATGCCTTTAAAAACCCCTACACCAAAAGTGATAGCTGAGAACATGATATGGAAGTAAATAAAATGCATTTTCATTGCTGTTTTGAGTTACATAATTCTTGTTTCTTGATTTGTTAGTTGATTGAATTTACATGGATTTAATCTGTATGGTGACCAAGAAAATGGTGAGTAACTGGTGAAGATGCCAAGTAGAGCCACAAGTGATGTGTAGTTGTAGACTCTAAGCAGCCAACAATGACGGGTAACAAGTTCACTGCCTACAGCCCTAAGTCTTCTGTGTCCACACCCACCAAGCCAGACGGCCATTCCAGCAGTTTCCAGCACACAGGACACGCTCCCAGCTAAAGGGAGAAGCTCAAGGACACCCAGCACCCATCATAGCTGAGAACTCACAGGTATCACCCTACCTGCATGGAGCACAAAGCAAGAATTCCTGTGGCACCAGGGCAGGTTGCACCTGGGTGCTCACACCCTCTCCAGCTCTCTCTGGCAGCAGCTGCAGGAAAGAGTTGCAGTGAAGCAAGAAACTAACAGGTTTTTTAATCTCCTCAGTGCACAAAGAATGACTCCCTTCTGTATTCTCTAAGATCAAGGCCACAAAGAAACCTGATATCATGTCTGATATCGTGGTCAGGGGCTCTTCGTTTCACCTGAGATTCCTAAATAGAACCCAGCAACTTGTTTGAGGCTAAAGTGTTTCCTCCCAAAATGATCTGTTAAATCAAAAAGGCATTAAGGGGATGGGGATTGCATCACTGGCCTGGTTAGGATCAGCCAGTCTCACCGACAAAAATCCACAGCTTGCTGATTTGAGTTTGTGTAGCTTCAGCTTCTACCCATTGGATGGGTATTTGTACATCTTTCTCTGTGCAGTTTAAGAACTTGTTAATAGAAAATATCTCCTCCCTGTGAAGGAATCTGGCTGTCTCTTGATCTTCATTGTAAGCTGGACAGTCCTGGCTGTAAGCCATCTTTTTCCTCTTGGAAATAATTTTTTATGGCTCTCTACTGCACAATCTCTGTTTTTTTCAACATCTTAAAAAATGTGAACTGTGGAATAGTTTGCAGTTTTTAATTCATCTTACAGTGGCATATGCAGATATCAAAATAATAATCCTTTTATTCATTACCCTACTCTGCGTGGGATGTGCCTGAGATAAAGAAAGATCCTGAAAAGGGGGAGAAAATGAAGAAGACAAGGGGAGTGTGCGGAGTTAGAGTTTACAGTTAAAACCATGTAAACCAAGAAAAAATAAAAAGTAAATGAAACCCACAAACCAAGACAATTAAATACTCCAAACTCCCAAGTTCTAGGAACCCCAACAGCAAAATTATGTTCTCTGTTGTTTAAGAAGGGACCTCAGCAGATCCCTCCCTGTCCTGCAACTCTGCACTGGAAGTATTGCCACAGTTTCGTGTTTCACAATTCTCCAGTGGAGGCTTCCTGGGAATTCAGGTTCCACAGTAACAAAGTGCTGGCACATCTTCAGGCACCGACCCCTGCACAGGACCCAGAGGTGCTTCCCCTTGAGGGAAAAAAGCTTCTCTTGGTTGCAGGAATAACCACAGGCAGTCAGGGTTGTTCAGTTCAGCCCCAGAGCTGCTGATTCCATCCCAGCAGCACCCACGAATGCAGCCTGGCTTTGTCTCCTCTGCAGGCTGCAAGTCCTTCTCCTGTCTGACCACACAATCCACAGCAGCTTCTGTCCTCTTCAGGGCTGCATCCTTTTTTTCTTGGTTTTCAGCCTGGTTCTTTCACCCTTTCAGTGTGCATGTGTAGTGCAGACACAGAGTTCAGAGGCAGATTAGGACAGGTTTGGCCTCCTCCGTGCAGTGAGGCACACAGACAGCACACTGGCTCAGTCCTGTTAGTCCACACAGCAGCACCAGCAGTGAGTACTGTCCATTCCCAGCTACTGTCAGCAGTGCCATTGTCAAATCCTGTTGTTACCATGCAAATTTGATGGGTTTGGAGCTTTACAATATTTTCCAAGTCCGTAATGTCAGAATCCAGTATAAAAAAAGGTCAATATATTACTGTCGAAAGTTTTTTTTTCTCCCTTTTTTTATACAAAATTTAGAAAGATCAAAATATATCACACTATTTACATATTGTGCTTCATGCTTAGAGATCACTGAAAAAGAACACACAGACAAACATTTTAATCAGAGAAATGCTCCATTCATTACACTTCCTAACCTTACTGTTAGTATTATTATAAGGATTGGCATTCAGATTTCTGGTAATATTAACAGGACATCCAAACGACTTACACAGAATTAAAACTTTTGATATACTGAGGGTGTGCTCACATTCTAACTGAGGCTTTGCAACTGGTGAGTAACATGCTTGCTGTTAACTCCAACTATATCCACAAACAACATGTTTGCAGCAAGGTTAGTAATTCCACTTGGATTCAGTGTCATGCCCTGGTCAGAGAATGAGCATCCTGCTACAAGTCTGGATTAAATCCTTATTTTATGGAGGGAACATGTCTTTCCTCATTCTCCCAGGCTGCCCTCAGCACTTACAGCCCCCCTGGCTGTTCTGGCTGCCTGAGATGGTGGGAATTACCTGCCCCCAGGGGTACTGATTGGAGCACTGACACTGTAGTGGCTGTGGGTTATAATTACAGTGGCAGAAGAGTCTGTGTTTGGAAATAAGTGTTTGTAGCTCTGCAACAAAGCCATAACCCACTGTAAAACTCCCATCTAGAGGGTATGGGCTCAGTAAGTCACAGAGCACGTGTTGCAGAGTGCAGCCTTTCCATGGGTGGTTCCTGAGCTGCCTGGGCCATAATAAAAGCCTGAGCAAGCCTGTAAAAAGGCATTTACTGACAGTATTAACAGCAGTGATTTTTTTTGTGCTTAGCAAGTTCTTGGTGTTCCCAGCACCAGTCTAGAGCTGTGGGGAACAAGCCACAAAGCTGCTGGAGTCCTGCTCTGCCAAGGCATGACATGGTGTGTGCCAGGCACATCCCCAGTCCCTGGAAGGACATGCAGCAGTACAGACAGTCACCATGCAGCCAGCAAAATGACTCAGGGCCTGGGCAAGGACATACAGGTATTAATGTTACTGTACCTTATGCCAACATCCTGCTACTGGCAATCCGTCTGGTCCCTGCAAAATTCAATTTACAGGTTCAGTTCTCTTGACAGTGGTTAAAGTGCCACACCCAAAAACCTGAAGCTGAGTCATCACAATGCTGAAAGGTTTCACAGCAATGTTAATTACCATGCAAACCCCATTTACTGTATATGCACAAAACCAAATATGCAGGCAGTGTAATCCATGTGTTACACAAACACGAAATTGAATATACCCCTGAGTAAAAAAAAAAATCAGGTATCTACACTTTTTTTCCTTTAAGCAAAAAAGAAAATGTGAACAAATACAAAGATTTGAAACCTCGGAGGATTAACTTTATCCTCTGTTTTATAAGGTAGTGGGTTTTGCAATCAGACATATATATGGAAAGCATGATGTGGAAATGTACGTTTTGTTAAAATGTGCTTTTTCAGTTCGGGGGAGGTGTTGTAGGTATTTTTTCCTGGATGGTTCCTAATTGTGTTAACTTTGATCCTGCAGTACTTAGTTTCTTTAAGAAATCTTGAGTTGCTGAACTGATTGAGATAGGATGAGTTGTGGACTATGCAAAGGGAGTGAAAATACTTGTCTTGTTCCAATGGAGATTCAAGAAACATACAAAAATCAGAAAGGCAGAGAAGAGCTCACTGACCAGCAGGAGGACACTGAGAAGGAAGGAGCCCCTTAGAAGAGGAACAGCTTTGTATGACCAGCTCTTCCAAGACACTTTAGAAGAAATAGCTGACTTCAGCTGCCTTTGCTGATGCTGGATTTTTTTTAAGGCTCTTGGATCTTGGATGGCATGAATTTCTGCATGCAGAGCCACAGAGAGCACACATGCACTGACCCTGCCCTCAGAGCCACCTCAGATTCCCTGGGGGTGGGAAGCCACGAGGATGTGTGTGCAGCAGAGGGAACTGCCGGTGCAAACAGAGGTCAAAATGCAATTTTACATTTTTTACTGTAAATGTCAGTCATCACATTTTTTGTATTCTGTATTGATTTTATATGTAAAATAGCCTATGCCCAATAAAACAGATGCAGTGAAGTAAGGTTACCCTCTCCAGCTACTCGTAGTGTAAGAAGTCAAGTTATTTTCACACACTTTCCTGCAACATTAGTCAGAAAACACAAATTTTTTTCTGCAGACATGGTTAATATTGTGGTTCATAACTGTTGGTAAGAAAAGTGCAACTTGTAGATTTGCCAGAGTTGCCTGGGGGTGAAGGGGACAGGGGACAGGGTGCAGAGCAGTTGTTTGACCAAGGCACACCCTGACATGGATGGTCATGGGGTTGATTTCTGCCCTGGGTTTTATTCCTTCTGTGCACTCAGAATACTTATTTTGGCCATCATAAAACTCCACATCTTTCTACCACGTTTCACTTGAGTGATTCCAAAAGGACTTGTCAACTTAAAAAGAGCTTTGTGGCCTGTGTATGAGGCTCTGCTGATGCTCCTGGACCAAAAGCCATCACTGAGAGCCCAGAAAGCCTCCACCACATGGTGGGGTGGAGAACAAAGTCGGTGTTCCAACCAACATGCAGCTGACCTTTGCATACATCAACAGGGGGATGTGCAAGTGCTCTGCTCACTGGTCATGTTGTAGTTATGCTCTGGAGAAATCACCTACTGCAAGTTCACAATGCCTTCAATACAGACAAGTCCTGCATAGTTAAGATGGGAGATGCTTGGTGGCAAATACAACATCTCTGGGGAGTAAATATGAAGGGTTGGAGCAGGCCTGCTGTTAGGAATTGGTTTCTTTGACACATCTGAAAGCAATTTAACTTTTTTGAAAGAGAAACAGCTTACTGCCCTTTTGTTTCTCGTGAGGACAACTGCAAATCATCTGACATGCAGCATTTTCTATGGTTAAAAAAATGAAAATAAAACAATGACCTCTTTTAACTAGTCATGCAGAACCTTTTCAGGGAGCAGAGCAGAAACCTTCCTGCATGACCACCAGACCCAACCTGAGCTCTCTGGTGATTCTGCAAACCCCTTCTGGCGCCCAGAGTGCCCATTCCTTTGGGGAAAGCTTTTCAAATCCCAGCTGGGAATGGGGCTCACAAGGCTACCCCAGCACAAGGGGAACCAAACTGGGCCACAGGTGCTGAGAGAAACCATAACTAACCTCGAGCATCTGTTGCCATAAAGGGACAAGTATCCCCTGCCTGATCTCCCATGGTTTACACTCCATGTCTAAAGACATTTTAACTGGGAGGAAGTGGGCACAAGGCATTGGCATCCTTCCCTGAATGCCAAAGTGAAACATCTCATTCCAGCCCTGCTGTCCTTCCTCTCCCTGTAGGGATTTGCTCCTTGGGACAGGGCTTGGCCACAGCAGGAACACACATCAAACCATGCAAGGAAGAGCAGATACTGTACCAAAGGGCAGGGCACGCTCACCCCATGCAGGCCTGGCAAACCTGCCTCCCTTTGGCTGCCTGCAGTGCCAGGATGTCCCTGTTTGGAAAAACAACTCCTTGTTGAGAATGGTAAAGGACCACAAGTTACTCAGACAGGCACCCACATATCAGTGGAGGAGGAGGAGGAGGAGGAGGATGAGGAGGATGGGTCTAGAGTTTCCCAGCTCTGTTTCTGATGACACAGCAAGCCAGCAGAGAGGTTTTGTGGTAGGGAATTCACAGACATGCAGAGTCTGTCATCTGGGAAAGATCTTCTGTACACAAACCAGAGATGCACATTTGTAGCTGTGCAGGGAAAGAGGTAAGGGGTGAATCACCCAACATTGTGAGGGAGGAAGGAATTAATTGTAGTTCACATTCAATGTCCTGGCAACATAAAGCATATTGACTAAGATAGGAGCTTTTTGCTGGTATAGTGAAACCACACAACAGCTTTGGCTGCCATAGCTGTGCTGTCAGGGTGAGGAAAAGTCACACATTTAGACAAAAAATGGGGGGTTGGGTCATGTTGGAGCAAGTACCTGGCACTATTAGGTGCCTCTGAACTAAGGTCTAAACAGCTACATTTAAGTAGTTTCAGCTCAGTATTTAATACTTTTCATCTTGTACCCTCAAAGCATTTTAGGGAAAGGATCTTTCTGATTTTAGTCATTATGTGAAAAATAAAATCAGTAATGAAAAGCAGGTAAATTTTACCAGGTCAAACATCTTACAAAGCAGTCTAGATTTTTTTTTCTCTGGGCCCTATCAAGTGAATGAGAGGTTCTGGAAGTGGGCTTGGGAGATCCAGGCTCCCCAGGCTCAAACACCCAGGAGGTTTCCTGGAAAATCTGTCTTTGTACACACTGCACAGTGGTGGCCCGGGATGTGTCTGAGAAGGGACAGCTCTGAGCCACAGGCAGAGAAACCCAGGGAGGTCTCTGCTCCCAGGAGCTTTCCTTGGCAGCCCGGGCAGCTCCAGCTCATCCATCACTATCTGTGGCAGAACTGATGCCATCAGCTCCAACACACTTCTCCAGGCTCATCCCTCGCTTGGCTTGCTTGGATGAAGGGATAGAGCTGACCTTGTTTTCGAACCACCTCCCATCCATGCACCCAGCTACTCCCTGATTTCAAACACACTCAAGCCAGGCCTGCAGCTTCACACTGTCTCCTGAAGAGCTCTACTGAGGTCCATTGTTCCTGACTACAATAAGAAGGTCTTTACACAACGATCCTTTATTTTTACTGCTGTGGCTTGTTCCCATCTGGCCAGTGAGGAGCCCTTACAGCGAGCAGTGAGCTTCCAGCAGTGCAGATAAACCAGTAAGAAAAGTGAGAAAACAATAACCATCTGCTCTGATTTACTGCAAAATAGAGAACTCCCAAATCCTCCTCCCTCCTTTTCCCTGGCTGCAAAGCTGTGGCTCCCTTTCAGCCCCAGCACTGTGTGTTTAGGATGAGTGAAATGAAGGACATACCACGGGACAAGGCTGATCCAGTCCAGGGGGGCCTGGTTCCCCCTTCTGCCCTTTGGCTCCTTTTCTCCCTGGTATTCCTCGCTCACCCTGTCAGCATAACAGGAAAATATCAGCAACAAGAAGAAACACCTTTGCTTTAAGTCTTGCAGCACTTAGAGAGTCCCACTCCTCTCCCAGAGTAGGGGCATTTGCACTAGTGTAGCCTCAGCTGACTAATTCAATCACTGGGAAAATCTTCAGTTAAAGCTGGGTAGAGGTACTGAAATAAATAATTTTATAACAGATTGACTAAATGACCAGTTTCTGCTAAAACCCAGGTTGGCATCTGACAGCAAGTGGAAGCAGCAGCTTCCAGCCACTGCCCTGGGCTCAGCTGGGCATCCCTTTGTTTAAGGATCTCTGCAGCAAAACCTTTGACTTGGATCCATATTTAAGGTCTATAAACCAAAATGTGGAATTCTTTGCAAGCTGGAGCTGTCAGGCTGCTCCACTTCCCCACAGTGGCTGTGCTGGGGGTGGGGGGCAGGCTTACAAAAAGCACTTCCAAGTTAATTCCAAGGAATTAAGTGCCTGTCCTGCCCTGCAGTGGGACTGGGCAGGTACTTGTGCTACAAAAAAGGCCTTTCAGCAGCGACTTGAGAGACAGTCTGGAAAGGGGACCAGCACCAGGGCAGGATTGGTCTCTTCTCTCAGGTAACCAACAGTAGGACAAGAGGGCACGGGCTTAAGCTCTGCCAGGGGAGGTTTAGGTTGGATATCAGAAAGAAATTCTTTACAGAGAGAGTGGTCAGGCATTGGAATGGGCTGCCCAGAGAGGGGGTGGATTCTCCAACCCCGAAGGTTTTTAAAGTGAGACTGGGCATGGCACTGAGTGCCATGATCTGGTAATCAAAGTGGGGTTGGATTAAGGGTTGGGCTTGATGATCTCAGAGGTCTCTTCCACCCCAACTGATTCTACGATTCTAAGAGCAGCCTGTCCTGCCCCATGAGCATCTCTACAGCCACAACCCACTCACCTTCTCCCCTCTTTCACTCCTCTCTCCTTTCTCTCCTCTGAGACCAGGGAAACCCTATCACAACAATTTTTAGGTGGGAGAAAAAGAGAGAGATAAAAAAAGAAGGTTTTGTAAGCTTAGCATGTGAACATCCCAACACCTCAGCTCAGCATGAGCCACCTCCCGCCATCAGCCCATCCTGCCATGGGGAGGAATGTCCTATTCTTCCTGTTGACTTGGTATGTCAGCAATTTCTTGGGAAAGCTGGAGTGTTTCACCACACCCCAGTAACATTTGAGAGAGTTTCATATCACTGAATCCAATGCAAATATTCTCGATGGGAAAGGCAACTTCAGCTGAGCAGTTCCACCCTGCAGTGCAAGTAGCACAGCAACTGGCCTGAATTCAGCCCTTTCCTACAGACATCATTCCAAGGGCACTGTGTTGAAGGGAGAGTAGTCTACACAGTGTTAGCTACATATTTTCCCAACAGTCTCAAGTTACATGCATGTTATTTGTGTTGGTACATGAATAATTAATGGTTTCCATACTCACATCCAATCCTGGCTCCCCAGGCCTTCCCTGCAGTTGTAAAAATAAAAAATGAAGACATGCTGTATTGAGTTTGATGCTGCAGACAAATTTATATCAAACTTATATCATGGGCAATGAGAGCACAAGCTCCCTCAGCAGCCCCTGGGGCTGGGGCTGCTCCTTGTGATCCAGCAGGATGGTGCTGGTCAGCCCAGCTCTGCAGCTCTGGCTGGACTCACCACAGCAGCATTTCACAGCCCCTGGTTTAGGATGCCACCCCAATGTCGCCACTCCTCTGCCACCCCCGTGATTACCTTCTCTCCTTTGGTGCCAGGCAAACCGATGAGCCCTGGAACCCCTGGGAGACCCTGAAGTTAGAAAGAAACAAGGATTGGGATTGTTGCTGCAGGGCAAGTTCCTCCCAACAGCCAGAAAGGAGATTTGGGAAAACAACTCACAGCAGGTCCAGTGTCTCCGTGATCCCCCTTCTCACCACTGTCACCTTTTTCTCCCTTTGCTCCATCCAAGCCCTGCACAAATGGAATGGCATCAGCCAAGGAGATGTGGCAGCTCTGCCCAGGGCAGCCACCCCCTCCCCTGCCCCTTCTCTGGGTGCTTTCACCCACACTGCTGGGGATCTTTGCCTCTTGACAAATCACATAAGAAAATAGCTGCAAATACAGGTGGAAGCCTTTTGGTTTGGAAACCCTGACTCACACATGTCACCAGGACTCTCTGCTGGAGGAGGGTTTTAGATCCTGCATGTGTTTGGAAGGACAAACTGCTTGTTTTCTGAAACACCAACTGTAACCAAGGGATGTGTTGTGACAACAGTGACCAAAAAAAAAAAAAAAAGAAATCAGTCCCCAGAGCTGACAGGCCTTTGTGAGCCTGTAAATAATGCACTGGCAGCTGGGAAACTGGGTGACATTTCATTTATTGACTTACTTTAGGCCCCTGGATTCCTGGAGGACCCTGTGGGAAAGACAATGGTGCATTTGAAAAAAACCCCAGAATTTATAAACACACCCTGAATTTTCCTTCCCAAACCACTTCTTGCTCAAATTATGGTCTGACAATGGTGGGCCAAGTATTTCTTTTTGAGGCAGGTGGCACCTTATTTGGTTCTCTGGTATCAAATCAGGGGGAGGGGGATCTGAAAAGGACCACTTGGCATAAAGTGGGTTAATAAAGCTCTGCAACACGAGCTTTGGGGAGTGAGACCCCCCCCAAATATTTTGCTGAAGCAAATGACAGCAAGCTCTGGGGGGTGGCACTTTGCCATCCTGACCTCCCATGCCAGGGTATCTCCCAGGTTATGAAGGTCACCTGGAAAGCCACCTGGTTTTGAATCATGGTCTCTGTCAAGGTGGATCTTGGACCCAGCAGAGGCATCCTGGCCTTCCCAATCATAGAATCACAGAATGGATTGGGTTGGAAAAGACCTCCGAGATCATCAAGTCCAACCCTTGGGCCAACTCCAGTCCCTTTACCAGATCATGGCACTCAGTGCCACGGCCAAGCTCAGGTTAAAAACCTCCAGGGATGGGGAATCCACCCCCTCTCTGGGCAGCCCATTCCAATGCCTGAGCACTCTCTCTGCAAAGAAGTTTTTTCTGCTCTCCAACTTCAATTTCCCCTGGCAGAGCTTGAGCCCCCCGTGCCCCCTTGTCCTAGTGCTGAGTGCCTGGGAGAAGAGACCAACCCCCACCTGGCCACAACTTCCCTTCAGGCACTTCCAGACAGTGCTGAGGTCACCTCTCAGCCTCCTCTTCTCCAGCACAAACACCCCCAGCTCCCTCAGCCTCTCCCCACAGCACTTGTGCTCCACTCCCTTCTCCAGCCTTGCTCTTGACTTTTCCTTTTGGAGCATTTTAGGTACCAAACCCCCCTCAGTACCTGAATCAAAAGTGCTTCCCATGTTCACCACACACATCCCCTCCCAGTGCAGCTGATGGCACAAAACTTACTGCCATGGGCAAATTTAGGGAATACAGACACCATCAGGGTGGGGAACAGATCTCCCCATCCCACAAGACTTTATCTTTTCTCCATCCCAAGGAACAACTTGGTTATTTGCAAAATAAGCCACAAATGTTGATTCACTCTCCTAAATCCGGTGCTTTAATCTCTCTGAGGACAGAGCACAGCACTGTAACTCTGCCCTGAATTTTTTCCCTCAGATTCACAACAGCCCTTCATGACTAAACAAAGCAAACCACCCTTGTCCTTAACTAATTACATGCAGTAACAAATCTGCAGCAATCACTTTCTGGAGTCCTACCATAGGGCCAGGTAATCCAGGGGGTCCAGGCTCAGGTATGATCTGCAGAAGGGAATTAAATGGCATGTTAACGAGGGTGGGCATAGAGACAAGACAGTTCAGGAATGGAAACCTCACAAAGTCCAAAATGTTTTAATGCCCCCTGATTTAATGGGGTTTAATCTAAGTATCTGCTAATCAAAGTGTTGCTTGTAGTGTTTATAAATAAATCTTTATGAGCATATGAATCAAAGTAGCCTCCAAAACAAGAGGGTTGACCAACAGCACTCTGTGTATTTGCCAGTCATAAAATGTATGTAGTGATGCCATTTTCTACATAGACTGGAGAAAAACAGACTTTTTAATTAAACAAACAAAAAAAGCCAACAAAACACCCCTCACCCCCAAAAAACTCCCAACTAACCCCCCCCAAACCAACACCCTGAACAAAATAAGGATCTTCCTGTCATTAATAAAAACCTATCAAAACCCACCACTTCTTTTTTTTTTAAGCAATAAGCATGAATGAGAAAAAAAGGATGTAGAAATCCTATACAACTGCAAGGAGCCCAAAATGTTCTGAGAACAAAACATAACAGCAACTTGCAGTATCTCACCCATCAATGCAAAATCTAAAGTAACTTTGTAGTGCTGAGTGTGCAAACTGCTCTTCCTTAATGAACAAAACCTCAGTCAGACACTTCTGAAAGTTCCTGCAGACAACAGCTGGGTGTTGCTGATGGATACAGGATTGGCATGGCCAGCCTGCACCCCCCAAAATTGCCTGATCCCATATCATGGAAGAGCCTTTATGTTGCCAAGATCTTACATGATTGTTCTGCAGACATGGTGAGCCCGTGTCTCCTTTTTCTCCTCTGTCTCCTTTTGGCCCTTCTGCTCCCTAAAAGATAGAAATGTAACACTGATGTGCATCTTCCAGCAAGGCAAAAGCAAGACAGAAAAATACATTTTTCTCCCTCTAAACTCCAGCTTTGGCTCCAGCAAAGCTCATGTTCGTCCCCAGGGGGCTTTGAAGAAAGATTTTCTCCTCCTTGGTACCTTCTGGATAATCCTTTATCATCATCCTTAGAAATGGAAACTCAAAGCTCCCCAGTGATGTGGTGTGGACAGGTCAGTGCTTCCATCTCCAGACTGGCCACACTCTGAGCACCTGCAGGACTCCCCTTAAAGAGCCAAGCAGCAGATGGGTGGGGGACAAAGGGACGGACGTACCGGTGGACCTGCTGAGCCCATTTCTCCCGTCTCTCCTTTCTGCCCCACAATCCCTGCGCTGCCCTGGTCGCCCTTTGCTCCTTTGGGGCCCTGCAAGTTGACAGAACACAACGTGCTTAGGAGAAAACTGTTAAAAAACCCCAACAGGCACTTCTGCCATTCCTCATTTCCCTCCCTGTCACAGCACGAGCTCACGAGAACATGTTTTAACATTCAAACTCACATGTGCCAATATTGTGGGTGCAGCAGAATTTGGCTGGGCTGCAGCAGGGATTGCAGCCATTTAGGGTTGGGAAGGGTTAGGAAAAAAAATTGGAGACAGCATCTGATGAAGCACTTGTAAAAGGAGCCCCTTTAGCTCTGCAGATGTGGCCAGGAGCAGCAGCAGCACACTCAGAGCAGAGCATGGGCTGTGGGCAGGGCCAGCAGTCCAAAGAGACATAGTTGGCATTACAGGCTCCTGCCAGGCTGGGTTTGCTCTTCCCAGGAACACAGTATTGGTATGTGGTTTTTATTTGGCTCCTGCAAGGTCTCACTCGAGCCAGCCCTGCCCTGCTCACCTTTTCTCCATCCAGTCCAGGTGGGCCTGGCAAGCCCAGCTCTCCCTGCAGGGACAGAAAGAAAGGAGAGCCCAGGGTCAATTAAATCAGGAAATAATCTTGGGAAAGCATTTGACAAGGAAATGAGTTATTCCCACACAACCACTGTGTTATGGCTTTGCCACTGCCCGGCTCAGAACCAAGGAGGTGTCAGGAATGCACCAGCATTATTGGCCCATCCAAATATGAGACCCACAGGCACTGAAATCCTGCCCCATCCCATTCTTCCAAGAGATGCTTTTCTGCAAATTACATTCTTCTTTTGAAGAAACTACAGAGTGCAGGTTACAGACTGTTTCTGTGAAGCAGGAGGGCAGTGTGGCCCTGGGACAGGCTGGGATGGAGGGGGCTCAGCACAGCCACTGGGACTGCCAGCCCCTCTCACAGCTGCTGCTCCCAGTTACTTCTGCCTCCTGCCACAGGCAATGAGGTGCTCTCACAGGGGCTGGGATTTCACCTCTCAGCTGTGGGACTGGGAGTGGATTTGTTTCTGGGACAGCATCCTCTGGAAGGGGCTGGAGACCAGAGACGGGTCAACAAAATTTTGGCTTTAGTGTGAAAACCTTTTTTTCAGCCAGAGCAAGGCCTAAATAGCATTTCCTTTACCACACATAGTTTCAAACTCCTCTGCAGGCAGCATCACCATGGGAGACTCCACATGAATTTCTTAGGAACACTGTCTGCATGGCAGAGGTTGGGCTCACCTTGGGACCTGGAGTGCCTTGGGGGCCTGGTGGCCCTGGGGGACCCGGTGGACCCTGAAACAAACACAGCAAACAAAACAGGCTTGATCATGACTAGCATGAACATGGCACACTGTGGGATGAGCCAGGAGCAGCTCCCAGCCACCATCTGCCACAGGCACGCAGGGGAATGGGGTTGGCCAAACACTGAGGTGTCACACACAGAGTGACCCAAGGGTGGCACAGGACTCTTGGTGCCAAAGGACACACAGTGGGAGTGATTTCGGTGTACAGGTGCAGCAGCACACGGGTTAAGAGGTTAAATGCCTTTAGACAGAGGTGTGGCCCCAGATCTGGTGGTTTCTTTTTGCATTCTGCCTGCCCCTTCCAGCTGGCCTGGGAAGCAGCATCCTGCTGGAAACAGGGACAAGCCAGCCAGGGAGGTGCAATTAAAGAGGGAAAGCGAAGGAGGTTGTGTGAACACTAACAGCAGGAAAGCCTGGCACACTTAAAGGAGCTGTTTTTCCTGGGCATTGCTGGGTGCAGAGACCACAAACCACCTTGAGATGAACAAATACTTTCCAGCTTGCAAATTATTTCGAACAGCACAAGTTGTGGTCTTGCCCAGATGAAAACCAAACCAGTATCATGTCCTCAAGCACCTTTTTCCATGGCTGCACACTCAAAATTCTGTTACATTTAGTCACACTGGAATCCTTCCCAAAGCCTTGCCCATGAGACAGGTCAGTGCCCAAACACTGCAAACAGCTAACAAGCAGGAAAACAGCAAAGTTAACGAGGTTCAGAGATGTGCCCCTCAGCAAACTCTGCATGCAGAACATGGGACAGGGGCTGGGCCCAGCAGATGAAGCCTCCAGACATCTGATGGAACCTCTCCAACCACTGCACTCCACAAACTCCACTCCCAAAAGCTCCATGCCATACAGACACATCTGGCAAGCGGAAATTACCAGCACTTTGTGTATCCCTGCAGCCTGTTATAAAACAATTAGGGTGGTTCTCAAATATATGTCTGTAATTAAGCATTTATTCTATTCAGCTTATTATTTCATCCTAACGAAGATGTCACAGTTGGGCAGGTCAGGGCCCGGGGGCTGTTCCCATTCCTCCTGCATCCCCATCCCTGCTTGCAGAGGACGTGCAGTGACAACAGCAACTCCACACCGTGGGAATCACCTGCAGCTGCAGTATTTAAGGTGTAATGTGGCTGCTCACACTCCTTGCATCAGGTGTTTCTATGGCTGTGTTGGGTTGCTTCTACCTGCAGAACATGAACTCACATCCCACAGATGGATCCCACAAGCCTGAGCCCACATCCTGGGGTTCTGCCACCGTTTTTGGTGGTACCTCCTAAATACCCTCAGCCCCCAGGTGCAATAAGCTTGTCCCTCTCAGGCAGCTCTGTGCCAAGACAGAGATCCTGGGCAGAAGACATAAGACAGGATCAGGATGTCACAACATCAGCATGGCAGAGCTTGGCAGCCTTTGGGTGCTGCCCCATGAGCTGCAGGTGTGGCCTCGTGCAGGGCTTACCTTGAGTGCATCCAGGATCCGCCCATCGTAGTCGATCACGACGGTGTCTCCCTGTTCCCCTTTCAGGCCAGGGGGACCCTGCAATCAGGGATGAATCCTATTCACTGGTACAGCACTGGGAGGAGGGTGGGATGAAGGCAAAGACCTGACATGCAGCATTTGGGGGTTATCACCTCCCAAACCCCATGGATTTAAGCACACCCCAGTCTGACAGCTGGGACTGTCATCCAACCAAACCTCACAAGGGCATCCATTTGTGTAATGGAGAAGTGCATAAAAATCCTCACTTGATCACCCCTATTCCCAGCATCCCTCTTGTAAAAAAAAAAAAAAGGGTCACAGGATGGTCACATTGATAAGAAAATTAGATTTGACTGATTCCCCAGAACTATCTCCTGTGGCAGCTTTTGGTACCTGCATAATCATTTGTTTAAAAATGCACCATCTCTTATTTTCTCACACTGAACTGATCCTGAAGTGAGTCAACCACATGCTAGGCAGAAAGAGGTGGTGGGGAACAGCTCAAGCTGAGGTGAATACACAGCTCTAAAGTGAAATTCTGAACATCCATACCCGGGGGCCGATGGAGCCGATTCCTCCCTTCTCACCAGGTTCACCCTGAAAATCAAAATCACATTTTTGGTTCAAAGAGACCAAGGGAAATATAGAATATTGATCTTGAAAACACCATACCCACCCCCATAAGGATATGCTTTAGATTAAGTCTGACATCAACAATGACTGCTGCTCCAAGCAAAAAAAAAAAAAAAGAGATTTGACTTGAGAGCAAATTTATTTTGCCACAAATAGCGTTGGTTTGGGCTGGCTGGCAGGGAGAGGTCTCTGCAGAGGGAGCAGAGTGGCCCTCTCGGGGCTGAGCCCCTGGTACTGGGGATGTGCCACTCTCCAGCTCCTCTCCCTACTCCTTGTGTGCCAAGCTTTGTGCTGGTTCCACATGGCTCTCTTTGCTTTAGGCTGAGCTTTGCATGTGGAAAGTTTCAGCCAAGACGTTTAAACCGTTTTCAAGGGCGAGTTTAAGGAAAAGGGCTGTGCCAAATTGCTCCTTTTTCCCCTCCTCATTTTTTTCCCACTTCCCTCCCTTTTTCTTGTTTTGTCCTATTTTTTTAAAAAAACTGAGGAGTTTCAAAAAGCCACATTACTCTCACAGCAGTGACCTGAAATTCAGTTCAGGATTCAAAAAAACATCCCATTTGCCATACCCATGTAAATCCCTTTGCTGACCAAATTGAAGACCTTCAAAAAGTAAAAAGTGGTAAAAATGCATAGAAAAAACCCTCTAAATTCAAGAGATATCAGGGAGAACAACTGTTACTGCGATCCTAGAAAAATTCTGACTACTGTTACTTTCTTCACCACGTGCAGTTTCTTACCCAAAAAAGAGCCACAACTCTTTGATATACAGAATATTACTGGATCCAGATCCTTCTCAATCCAAAGCAGGTGAGGGGCAAAGAACAATGCACAGGTGCTGTCTGGGTCTCCTCGACACCTGGTAACACACCCAGACTGTCTGACTGCATTTCTCAGCAGTTATGGAGGTCGGGACAGGACAGGACAGCTCATAAATGCTTTGGGCTCTGAAGCAACATCACAGCCATGGATAAAATCAGATCAAAATATGATCAGAATTGTGCCTCTCTTGAGGAAAAAGGCTATTCAATGGAAAACATGCCAGGAGATGATTTAAAAACTCTTCTACTGATCTCTGCTTGAGACCAGCTTGAAATCACCAGCAAAAGGTAAAACACTTGTAGCACCTCCTGTTTTGTATCAGTTTGGGCACTTTGTGAGCCTTTCAGAAGGCAAAGCCCAAACCACAGTGCTGTGCCCCTTGTTGCAGCCAAAGGGCTTTGGTTTACCTTGGGTCCTGGGGAGCCATCTGTGCCGTTCTCTCCCTTGGGACCCACGCTGCCTTTTTCTCCCTGAAAACAAGGCAGTGGAGACAAATATTATACAGGGAGGATGGAGAACAGATTTCTTCAGGTTATCCTTTCCTTGCTTTATCTTCACTTTACATACACAGGCGAGCAAAGCTCTGCTTTTGGCTGTAAAACACATGGTATTCCCTGGGTGCAAATGGGCAGGTTTTGAGGTCAAAGTGAAGCTGAACAGCTCAGCTGCAGGAGGTGTGTTCAGCCCTAAAGTTGGCCCCAAAATGACAGCACAGACTCACACCATCACAGAATGGGTTGGGTTGGAAGGGATCTTCAAGACCACCCAATGCCACTCTGCCATGGGCAGGGACACCTCCCACCAGCCCAGGTTTCTCCAAGCCCTGTCCAACCTGGCCTTGGACACTTCCAGGGATGGGGCAGCCACAGCTTCTCTGGGAAACCTTTGCCAGGGCCTCCCCACCCTCACAGTTTCTTGATCTTTTTTCCATGTGAGAGCAGAAATGTGCCTCACAACCTGCCCCAGCTGAGATATGGGGCCAAGAAACCAGAGAGCAGAAGGTGCTGCCAAACACATGTATTGGATGGACACAGAGCAGAACCCACCTTGGGGCCCACCAGTCCTGGTTCCCCAGGGATCCCATCGTCACCCTGGGGAAAGAAAACACAGAGTGAAACACACAGAGCTTGGACACACTTACTGGGATCCAACAAATCATGGGACCCCACTGAGTGTTGCACAGCCCTGAAACCCACTCAGGTTTGCAGGAGGCAGGGGAGAGGTGCAGCAAAGAGCCCAGGAGGCTCCAGGGTGGTCCCCTGGTCTCACTCATAGAATCATAGAATTGATTGGGTTGGAAAAGACCTCTGAGATCTTCAAGTCCAACCCTTGGTCCAACTTCATCTCTGCCTCCTCTGCTCCCAGGGAGGTGGTTGGGCCTGTCCCAGAATTTACCTACAGCAGCCCCTGGGAAAGGTGCTCTCCCACCTTCAAAAGAAACTAAATATTAAATCTCTTTAAGGTTTTTTGTATCCCAGGGACCTCCTGCAAGCTGACACCATCCTCCTGGACTTCATCACAGGTCACCAACCCCAGCTGCCAGGAGAGAGTTTTCTTGTTTTGCCTGTCATGCTTCATTGTTCTCCTGGAGTAAAATCACTTCATAGGTGCTGAAGAGATCAGTTTTATTAAATTTAGGAGAATTTTAAGCCAAATTCTGGCCTGACAGACACCCATGGCCGTGTCTATTTTGGGTCAGAGCACTAAGAGGGAAAGGCTGGGCTCTCTCAGTGCTTTGGCTCCAGTTAAAGGGAGTGATTTTTAACTATTCAATGGCACCACCAGGAGAAAACACAGAGAGCTTGGACACATGACCATCACAATCTTCAGAGCCAGAGCCAAGCAGCCTGTCCCTGGCAGTGGGCATTTCCCACGGGACTGCAGTGCAGAGATGCCCATCCCAGGAGCTTCAGACCTCCAGAACATCCTCCAGGCACATCTCTGTTCAGCTTGGATTATTGGAGCCAAAGGGCCCAAGGCTTTGCTTGGCATCTGCTGCTTTATTCTTTGTCTCTTGGGCAGATGTGATTGCAGCTTCTGGTTTGCTTGTGGTAGTGAAAGCCAGGCTGCAGGAACAGCCGTGCCCAAAATTTAGGATTGCATGGGTGAGAAACCCTGGGGAACACAAGGAAACTTAGGGTTGATGTGGACATCCATGACCACAGCTTCTCCACTGGTCCTTGGCAGTGGTTTTCCTAGTCAAGCACAGAACAAAGCAAAAAAAAAGTAATAATAATTGAAAAAAAAATGCCCATTTTACCTTTTTCCCTTGGATTCCAGGCTCACCCTTCAACAGAAGAGAAAGAAGTTTAGGGACATAACAGGAAATAAGACCAATTGTACAGCTAGTCAAAATTAACTGTAAAATTGAAACACTTGGCTTGTTTTGACCATTTTCATCCCTCCAAAAGCACATTCCCACAGCACAGCAGGTTCCAGCCCCACTGTGGCTCCCTCCACCCCACTGCCAGGTTTGAACATGGGCAGTGGTTGTGATATCGAGGAGGTGACACATTCACACCTTTACACTCCCAATCAATGGCTGATACAGTATTTTATATCTGATATTTACAGATGAGTGGAAGGCCAGCACAAAATGCTTATTTTCATCTCCACCCCTCTTCTGCAGCATAATTTCAAGAATTCATGTGTAAAATAAGAGAGATTATTCCCCACCTTTGGTCCTGGAGGTCCTCTGGCACCCTGTTGAATACAAGACTCATTTGCTTGTTTGACAACAGAGTATAACAGGGTAGAAACATTTCCAAGAGTATTTTAAGTCCATGAAAACCAAATGACACAGATGCCAGGTTCTCATCTTCCCTTACAAATTGCCCTTAAGTTCTTTGTTCTTCCAGTAAACAATATTCTTTTGTGGTTTATGTATTTTATGTATAGTTAGCACCTTTTAATCCAACCTAGACCATAGTGAATTGGAGTTACAAAGCCAGGTGGCTTCAGAGGGGCAGAAGTCAGGACACAGGAGCACCACATCCCTCCAGAAGAGCCAAGGGGATGAAACAACTGAAGTCTTTTCTCCCCAGGGCCCAGGTACCCATGGACAAACATCAGTTTTAGGGCTTTTATAATTTCACAAGGGGTTCTTTTGGCCTCCATAAGCAGTGACACAAACCCAGTGAGCTGAAGGGTGATGCAGAGCAAGGGGTGAGGGACACACACACACACACACACACAGGTCAGTCTGGGCAACACTGACCATGAGTCCCTCCTCTCCTGGCTCGCCTTTCAAACCCTGCAAAAATAAGAACAACCACATTGGAACTGTTACCTCTTATTTTCCAAAACACTCAGCAATGTTTAGAATGTTCCACTGCATTAACAATTAGCCTGTTTTTCTATTAAATGAAGTGCCAATGATCTGCAGACTTGCAACAGGTCATCAGAAGGGTATCACAGAATCATGGAATCGATCGTATTGGAAAAGACCTCCGAGATCATCAAGTCCAACTCCAGTCCCTTTACCACATCATGGCACTCAGTGCCACGGCCAAGCTCACTTGAAAAACCTCCAGAGATGGTGAACCCACACCCTCTCTGGGCAGCCCATTCCAATGCCTGAGCACTCTCTCTGCAAAGAAGATGGACTGGAGAAGAGATCTCCAGTGTCTCTGAGTTACAACAGCACCTGCAAATACAGCCCCAGGTCCAGCTCTGCTCCAGAACTTAAGGTGGAAAGATCCTCCTGCTCCCTTGGCCCAAAGCTCTGCTCTGTGAGCAGCCAGTGGTGCCCAGCTGTGGCTCAGGCTGGGGACACATGTGGGGTGGCAGCAGTGGGAGGGGGACACCCTTCACCCTCCTCTCCCTCAGGGAGGTGGGAACTGCGTGGTGGGAGCTCTTGAGCATCTCCCGTCCTTACAGGGGAGCCTGGAGGTCCTCTTGGGCCATCCTTTCCCGTGTCACCAGGAGGCCCCCGGGCACCTGGGGGTCCTGGCGGACCAGGCGGGCCCGTGGCTCCATCTCGGCCTTGGTCACCCTGGAAGAAGGTCACACAGACATGGTGAGAGGACACAGCACTGGCAGCGGTGGCTGCAGGGTGGCCACAGCACATGCACTGCACCCCTGGGCCACAGCACCCTGCCCTCTGCTGTCCCAGGGGAACTCACTTCCAGCTGGGAAGGCTCAAAGTGAGCTCATGGCCAATTCATGCCCTTTGGGTCCCATTCCTTAACCAGGATTGTGCTCAGTGCCTTCCAACGAGGTTTTATCTCATTAAGCCCTGCCCCGGTGACTGTCTGCATGGAAACTCCCAATTCAACAGCACCCAGAAATAACCCAGACCCACAACATGCTGGCATGGAGCATGCACACACTGCCAGAGCTTAGTGCACCACACCAGACAAACCACACCAAAAAGCAGCAGTGCTTGGTCTCGCCCTTCAAACACAGCCAAGGCCATACATTAACATCCAGGGTGGCTCACACCCTGCACTGCTGCAGAGGAAAAGCAGCAGCTGCATCTCTGTGGGACTGGGAAAGTTTGGTGGGAGCACCCAGTGGGGCTCTGTGTCCGGGTCCCAGCTCCCAGCCCAGCCTCAGGGCTGTGCCCATCCCTGTGGCTGCACAATGGAAAGCCCCATGGAAAGGGAGTCTTGTAAACCTTTTAGCAACATCTGGGAGAGTCACCACCGAGGCAGTAACAGGGCTGTCTTTAATATGTGGTTCACCCTCAAATCAGGGACAAGTGTGGGATTTTTCAGAAGTCCTTAAGTGACTTAGCAGCACAAATCCCATGGCCTTTCAACAGGATCTGGGCTCCTAAATCACTTGCATGGTTTTTTTAAAAAGCCCTATTGCAAATGTTGAACACTGAAACCAATTATGTCAAGTCAAGTCTCCCACTGAACTTTTCCTAATTAAAACGTCACATTTAGAGTTCAAGGATTTAGATTATTCTAGTTTTAATGGATTTTATAATACTAACACTGTCCATATCAACGTTTATAGGGCTTTGCTTCTTGATTCCCAAATCTCTTAAAGAACCAAACGCTACATTAGTTTTATGTCTCTCTACTGTGACAAATTCCCGCCCTAAATTCCAATGGGGTTTCACTCAAACTCGCCCCCAAGGAGCATCTCTAAACACAGCCATGGTAGTGGCAATTTAAAATAGCAACAGTGCACTACAGTCAGAAAGAAGGGACAGGAGCAGCTCCAAGAATCACAGCAAACCAGCAGAGTTGGTGTCTACCTTGAGCACTCGCCGAGTAAAGACAAGCTGATCATTAGCCAGGAATCCATGATTGAGGTGGGGAAAGACCATCTAGCCAGGGAAAGGGGGAGGCAGAAGAAGAAAAGCAACAGTTTGAGATGAAGGCACAGCAGAAGAGTGAGTTTTAAAGGCTATAGCAATATAGAACCATTTTTAATTTGATAATTGATGCATGAGAAAGAAATAGTCTAGGTAGGCAGCAGTGGGGTCTTTAAGGTTTTTGATACACTAAAGCTGAGTAAGTAGGACATAGACTGGGGGAAACAAATATTTTTTCACTAGTTTACTGCACAATAGGACATTCAAAGCAGCTGGGACAAGGATTCCCCTACTGCAGAATAAAGAGCATTATTCCAGTAAACCCCACAGGGGATATATCTCAGCGTTTCCCTGAAACCAAGTATTAGAATATTTTTTCAGAGGCTAAAATGAATACTGATGTATTCCCAGCCTGCAAATTGCAGATAAATCTCTCAGATTTATATGATGCACAAACAATGCATTTAGACCATGTCAGTAGTCATTGCTATTGTTTTTCAGCCTTTCCACTCATCTATCTGGGGAGAAGCAGGAAGGCATTTCCTTTCTCAGGACACCACGAGCACCTCCCTTCCCTCCATCCACCCATCCCTGCCCACATCCACAGGACAGTCCATGGGGTGGAGTGAAGTCACAAGAAGCCCTGTGGGAACACACAGCACATCCTCCATGAGGATTTTTGGAGGTTTTCTATGTAACAAACCTCTTTTCCAAATTGCCAAGGAGCTTTTAAACCTTGCACATCAATAACAGATAACCCCAGCCCTCAGTTTTAGGGTAAATAGTACACAGGAAAGGTCCCCTGCCCAGCCTCCCAGGACAGGCTTAGCCACAGGTACATTGAGCACAGATGTTTTCACACAATCTTCTCAAACAGAGAGGGGAAAGTAAAGTCAGATAGAAAAAAATGGTCAACACTGAAAAATAAACCCCTCCCAAGCATTGTTTTTCAAGCTGTAGAGAGAGCCTTTAGTTCAGCAGTCCCTTAAATACAGTCATGTTGGGGAAGAACATCACTGAAATCCTAAGAAATTGAAATTAATGGGGACACAGAGCCCTTGCACTCGGCCAGACCCTCCAGATACTACAGAAACCACAAAGAAAACACTACTGAGAGCAAAGGGGTTTGTGGTAGACACAAAGGACAGAGTTTTATGGCTCATGATGTTCCTAAAGATACACAAGAGCAAAAACTGGGATTTTCATAAGAGCCCGCAGAGCAAGACAGAAACTGAATTCTTTTTCTTAGCACTCAGACTGGTGAGCACCATCCAAGTGAACACAGTCCAAGCCCAGCCCCATCTGCTTCAGTGTGAAATAACAATTTCTGTTTGCCCCGAGGCCAAACACCCCATATCCCACCAAATCCAGCCAGTGCACCCTGAATTTTAAATTCCTCCTGTTACTGATGAGCCAATGGAAGGTGAACAACTCTGAGAGACATTAAATACAGAGACACCATCCCTGGTTTAAGATATGCCTGGGCCAGAGATAAAGAGGTTCCAGGAGAGGAGTGAAATGTGATGGAGTTACATGCTCCTGCTTCACACTTCCCAAAGATTCCTGCAGCAAGGCATTGGGCTCAGTGGCCACTGCTCTGACCCTGTGTAGCAGTGGAATGTCAGAGCACAGAAACCTTGAACTCTGCTCATTTCCAGCTTTACAGTACTCCATTTAACCATTTCAACATAACGTTCCAAAGTAAGCAAAAGTCATAAAACAAAAGTAACCCAGAGGTGTCTGTTGACTGCCACAGTGAGCTCTGCAGGACGCTTCCTATGCTGAGCTTTTATCTGCAATTTGAACTTGGCAAGCACTTACTTTGCAGAAAGTAAGAGAGAAAAAGCTCCTTTTGTATCTGGAGTGTGGATGCAGGGCTGGCTCAGCCACCCCAGGGTTCAGCCCCTCAGCACCTCAGGGCACAGGTGGTGCTGGTGCCATCTCCACCAGCCCTGGCCAGCAGGCAGGTGCCATGTGGGCCACTGCAGGCAGAGCATTTCCCAGCAGCTGAAGCTCATTTTCTCCCTCTGCAGAGCAGTCCCTGTGCTGCTGCCACAGGCACTGTGCATCCCCCAGCCCAGATGTGCAGGGATTCATCAACCCCAGCATCTGTCTGAACATCTGATCTGTCAGTAAGAACAAGATCACCCAGCTAAGTGCATAAATCCAGAGTGGTTGCCCCAGTGGTGGCTCAGGGAGTGAGCCTGGCTTATAAAACCACTCCTTTTCAGAGGTGTAGCAAAATATTTGATGTTGAGCAAGAAGTACAGGCACAAATGTCAGTGCTTTGATTCTGCTTTGATTCCTACTGTCCTCCCCAGAGCAGAGGGCATCTGTTATTGACTCCTCCTGTAAACACACCTCCCTGCATTCTGTCGGGATATTTGGGCACATTTATTCCCCATTCTGACCAGGGGAGGCTGCACAGCATCCTCCCTCACACTGTCTACAAGAACAAGTGTTCAGAGGTTAAGACAACCCCATCTGATCTCCTTCCTCAGCTTTCCAAAATCCCCCTCCAACACCTGCCACCAGGCACACTCACGTGTGTAATAATCTCTATTTCTGCCCTTGCTGGTGGCAGGTGTTTATGAGGGAGAGAAAGAGCAGCAATGCAGAAGTGAACACATTCAGTAGCTAATCCCCAATTGCCATCACCTCCCTCCCACTGCAGACAGTCCCTCCAAAGCTGCCCCAAGCATTGTTGTCTTTTCATCTATCATTCCTAACGGTAGTATTTTAGTCTTCACTGACACACTCTATCCCCACTCCACCACTCATAGACGTGAACATTTATGAGGGAGAGGGCACTGGACATGGTGCTGTAACTATAATTTATCCTCCCATTGATGTGATGACTTGCAGTGGCACATCTTTCAAAATCAGCTAAACAGCCACAACTGAAGCTTGAGAAAGAAGATAGATTAAACTCCGAAATAAAAAATAATCTGGGCCAGATGGTAGGAAGAAGTTTCACATCCAATTCACAACCCCAAGTGTCTGAAGATGTAAAGGAAGCTGTTTTCAAAGCCAGGCACCTGTTTTTAGACCTCCTGATGCATGGCTCTGCCAGGCTTCTTTCTCCCTCTTTCCTCCCAAACTGTTTCTGAACCTTCTTCTTTCTCTCACGCAAAAAGACAGGAATAAATCTTCAACTAAAGCAAAATCTGGACAAATGCAGATCAAGACAAAAAAAACCACCCAAACATTTTCTCTTGGTAGATTAAAATGTAGGACAAGTGTTACCTTGGGAGTTGGCACCTGCCCCACAAGTCCAGATGGAGCATCTCCTGCAGCAGCATCTCCTCCAGCATTGCTTGAGTCTCCAGCCCCAAAGTCGTCTCCAGCCCCAGCCAAGGAGTGAAAACACACCCTGTGCTGCTGAATCACCTCTTAAATCCTTTTCTGAGTATGTGGGTGGGCCCTGAGACAAACTGGAGACCTTACACTGAGCCCCTCCTTAGTCACACAGGGCATAAATCTATCAGAGAAATTCTAGGGGCTCTCTGACCCCAAGAGTGACATTTCCCAACAGACCCAGTGCTGTTGGGAGCTGCTTCAGAAAATGACGCCAACTTCAAAAAGTGACTTTACAACTCTCAGTGGGAATAAAGAAAATTGCCTCTGAGGCATCTCTGCCTGACATTAACCACTGAGGTCCTGTCTGTGTTTCCAACATCTAACCCTACCTGGGGGCTCTTGGGTGCCAGCTCTGCACCTGCACACCAGCACCCATGGCCAACGACAGCCCCCTTGCCGTGACAGAGCGCCCTTGGAAATACCACACATCCCACCGTGGGGGGCTTTGTGCTGCTGCTGCCACCACCAGCACCACAGCAGGGACTGCAGGATGGCCACGTCCCCTTCGTGTCCCGTGGGGACCTGTCATGATGCACTGCAGAAATCTCAACTTCCTGCAGCTCCATGAGACCCATTTCCACAAAACTACATTAATTTCAATGTTAAGCCAAACCATCTTTCCCTCATTATACAGTTACTTTAAACCCTTTGTTTTCAAAGGCAGCCTGGATATCACCTGTGTGCCACCACGGTACCAGCTGGGTAGCTCAGCAAGAGAGGAGGAATGTCCCATCCTGCCCAACACGGTGCCTGACCTCTCCTTGGAACACAAAGTCCTTCCACCATGTACTGGTGCTCTAATGCCAACAAATAAGGAGGACAGATTCAAGAGAAACGTGGGGTCTGTCTCTGACACTGGAAGAGAAAGTCGGGGATGAGAAAGTTCAGCAGAAGTGAAATCCTTCATGAGGAACCCAAAGACCTTCAACTCTTTTTTCCTCATAGCCAAAGTTAGGAAACCCACTATCACCACAAAACCTCCAAAGGCAAAATTAAACACTTCCAGAACTTTTACCGTACCTCAGTTTGCAGCAAAGCTGCACAAAGCCTTGTTTTGTGCAGTGACTCAACCCAACCCAACCAGCTTTTGGAATAAATTAACGTGTTGTTTCACTACTCACCCTCGGGCCGACGTCCCCTGCTTCACCCTGTACATCAGGCAAAACAGCAAGGTCAGCTCTCAGAGTTCAGATGCCAACCCCCCAGGACAGCACAGGGTCAGCTGCATGTGGGGACAGCACACAAGGGACGTGGCAAGAGTCCTATTGCTTAATGTATTCAAAACCAGAGAGGAGAAGGGCTCGAGACAGCACAATAGGGAAGGATTCTGCCCTGGCAGGCGATGAAACAGATAATAAATCAGAAAGAGCAGACTGTTCCCAACTCTAAGGCTCCCCTAGCAACTGCTTATGTCCTACACATGTGAGAATTAACTTCACTTTCAGTACAGCAATGGCCTTCTTAGGCTGCTCCCATTTCAGAGCAGGACGTCATGAGAACACAGAGCTCTCGGAGGAGCAGAGTTTTATGCCACTCTCATGACTCTCAAGGGCTTACCAGGAACCCCACAGCATGGCTGAGCTTTAACAGCATGCTTATTCCTCCTCCTTTTTTGCAAATTCTCCTTGCCCTCCCCCCTTGCTGAGGCTTTTCCAAGAGCAACCTGAGAACCCCCTGTCACAGCTCCACGTCCCAACAAAACTCAGTGTCATGTTGAGGTAACCTAAACTGAAAGAAGGGCAGCAGCAGGAGGATATACAGCAGCTTCCCCTAAAGCCATGTGTTAATGCAGCCTTTACCTTTTCCCCTTTTGGTCCTGGAGGTCCCTGGAAATACATAAGAAGGATCCAAATTAAGGAACAGCAAAATCATCAACGCACACGACATCAAACCCAGGGAGATTGCATTCACCAGTTCAAAAATCTGAGCCACATTCTCTATTATTTTATGGTTACTATTTTAAGTTATGCACTGCTTGACATGAGCAACAGGCTACCAAAAAGCACCCATGAGGTGCTGCCCCCTCCAGCCAGGACAGAGGATGGAGAAGGACCAGGGCAGGGCAAGCACGTGACTCCAAAGAGATGCAAAGGATATCCTGAGGCGGTAAATCACTTCTAGAAAAAACACATGCTCAGCATATCATTACAACAATTATACATCTGTTTGGAATAAACAGGGAGGATGGGCTGCTTTCTTTAGCCTGTTTGCTGAAGGCATCATTCATCTTCCCTCTGAGCAGCTGTGTGAGACAGGGAGGCAGAGACTCTGCAGCCCCAGCAAGAACCGCAGAGCAACACTGGGATGTGTCTGCTCTGCATCCTCCTTCCAGCACAGCAAAATACCCACTCTTGGGGTTCAGACCAGCTCAAGGTGTTTGCTGAAGCAGGACCAGGTGGGAACAGTGGGGGAAGGTCAGCAGAGGGGTGGCAGTGGCAGATCTGCATCCCTCCCACAGCATGCCCATGCAAGTCTGCTGGCCCAGCACTGTGATGGAAGAGCTCATGAACAGTTTGCTCTCAGTCTGGCTGGTTTGCAAGTTTGCTTTTCCATTGGGATTTTCTCACTCAGGGTCTCACTCCTGCCCTGTAGTGGCAGCCCAGGAGCAGGACTGTGCTGCTGGGATCTGACTTTGCTCCCATCATGGATCTACTAATTTAAAGCCAAGCCCTGAGCACCACAGAATGAGCTGGCCTTCCTTTTTTCTTTTCTAATGCTTCATTTCCAGCTTTTATTTACATTTGTCATCTTCAGGAGTAGAATAAAAACCAACCACAGCAACGTACAGCTGTAACAATACACTCCCTACCTAGCTAGAAATAAGTGTCTGCAGTAACTTTTCAATTGCAAAGACTGAATGACTTCTGCCCACGTTGAAATCCTAGTTGGTTTAGGACCAGAATTTTAAATGATTTCAGATTGTTCCCTCTAGGAAAGGTGATGTGAGAAAATGGGGTTTGGACACAAAATATTGAGCTGAGACCTCCTGTAGGAATCATCCAGAGGAAGGAATTGGAGCTGGCTAGAGTTCAGCCAGCATAAAAACAAAAAAAATCTGTGTTTCTGTAAAATAAGTAAGCAAAGAGTGAAGCACCTGAATATCCAAAAGGCTTCCAAGCAAAGATGGAGTCAAGAAAACAGCTCATAAAATGAAGTCCAGCTGTTCCAAAAAGTATTTCATGGACACTGGGAACTCTGAAGCAGTTCCAACCTCAGCTCCTTTGGAGGGAAATGGAACCCACTTTGGGATCAATTATTTTTATGGTATCACTTTGTAGTGCCAGGAATACACAACCAAGATTACTGACTTGACTTCTTCAAATGTGCTACTGGAGTTTATTACCCAAACATGGCCTGATGCCCACCTGCAGTCTCTGAGCTGGCACAGGAGGGGAAGAAGCAGCTGAGATGAGCTGACAGGTAAAGAAAAGTTCACCTCTACCTGTGCTGGCCAGCCCTGGCTCAGAATTCAATCTTGCATGTGTTACACACCACGGAATAGTTTCCCAAGTACAATTTTCTCCCCTAAAAGTTATATATGTAGTAATAAACAAGTAGTAGTTGACATTCTGCATTTTATTGTAGAGCAGCACAAGCAAAGACATGTTATATTTGGCACTTGGTGCTACTTACTGGTTTGCCATCCAAACCAAGAGGCCCCTGAAAAAGGAAGAAAAAGACAGTATTATTAAAATAAATAACTAAATAACCAATTTACAAACATGGCAGTATCAGGCATGCTCTGAAAGAGGCTTTACTTACATACAGTACAACCTTTGGCTATGATTCTATGATACACCTAATCCTTCATCCATGCAATCCATGGATTCCATGCAAACCAGCAGGAAGGGGGCACAGAAGGACAGTAAGAGGCACCAAACAATTTGCAGAGTATGAAGGAGTGTGAAAGGAAGTGACAGGATTAGTGACAGGGATAAGGTGACACTGCTCTGGCACAACACTTGGGACTCCCCAAGGCTTTTAGAGTCAAAAAAAGCAGCAGTAACACAGACCTGATCTGGTTAAACTGATCAGGTCCATGAGTGATTCACATCAACCTTGGTTCTGAACCACTTGGTTTTGCCAAAGGACTTGCTGAATCTCCCCCAGGTTACCCAAGGGGTGGGTGTCAGCCATCACCCTCAGTCCATACTGGGGAGTCTCACTGATGGGAAGGGCTGGCTTGCTGTGGAGAAAGGGAAGGTGCATCTGCCCCCTGGGCTGACAGCTCTGTGCTTTGCTCATCTGCAGTGAGACAAAGCTGGAATTGCACTTGGAACTGCAAGGCCAAGCCCTCAGTTACCCCAGTTCTTGCCCAGGTCCCCCCTTTCTAGGGTTGCTGCAGTGTAAATCAACATGAAAAATTTCCCGACACTGCTGGAACTTAAGCCCTTAATTAACATGAAACCACTGAATGTGTTGGGCCATAGGAAACCTTGCTTTTGAGAAGGGATGCATGTGGGGAGGAAGCTCTAAGGCACCAGAGCTGCCCCTGCCCTCAGCTGGAGCTGGCACACAGGCACTTGGGGATGAGGAGATGCACACAAGTTATGGCAAATCCCAGAACAGAATTTCCACCAATCCACAAACTTAAAACCTCTCCTCATTTAAGCCCAAAGAAGGCTCAGCCCTGGCAACCCTTCCTGAAGAGACACAGCACGATGGTTGTGAGTCAGCATAGCCCTCGGGCACCTGCTTTGACCCCCAGTCTTCCAACCGGTGCTCCTGTGCTACACTGGGCAAGGCTCCACTCCAGAGGGATTGGCATCCCTGTGGCAAAGCCTGGCTCTGGTGAGCTCAAACCCAACCCAGCCTTATTCTTGTCACCGCCCATGGCAAATCCAAGGGCTGTACAAAGCAGCACCTTGGGGTCAGCACCTCTGGCTGCCCTGCACAGGCACATCCTCCTTCCAACATGCTGGGCTGAAACACCTCCCACAGCACAGCCCTGCCAGCTGGCAGGGTCCCCCAAAGCAAAGGCAGTCTGGACTATGGTACAATGCAAGGCTAAAGCACCAAAACTCTCTGTATTTCTTAGGGAAGTGATTATGGTGAATCATTTCCAGTTTAGCTTCTACCTGTGATGGGGAAATTGAGCAGAAGAGACAAAGGTGTGTAAGAGGAGGCCAATGGCTGCATTGAAAAGAGCATCCTCCAGCTCACAGCCATTGATAAGGAATAAATGGCCATTGACAAGGAATAAATCAGTCTGTAATGGCTAAGGAATACAAAACCCTGGGGGACACAGCTCTTTCAGGAAAGAGGCAAATCCTGGTGGCTCAACCCTGGGCAGAGCATCAGTACCTCACTGACAGGGGCTGGGGGACCTGTATAAGAATTCACTTGAAAATAAACAGAGATTTCTTTACACACATGAGATTTCTGAAGTGATCAAACACAGGTTACATTCCTAATGTGATGTGTATTATTTCTCATAAGGAGCTACCAGTGCACAACTGCTAAGTAGCAGTAATGAAAAATATAAATAAAGCAGTTGTGTCTGGCAATGCAAAAGCTTGCGGGTCACAACCAAACTACTACTTCTTCCCCAACACCTCCTCCATGCTTTATCTCACCTCAAATTACTTAGATTGTAACATTGGGAAAGGCACTGCATCCATGGAGCTTCTTTCCTGAAACTATGATTGTTTGGGGTGATTCACCTGCAACTCCCTGTCCTCCAGAGCACAAGACATGGGACCTGAGCACAGAACTGGCAGCACATTCAACTTCTCACAGAATTAAAAGTCACAGATTTTTTAAATTTATTTTTTAATATACAATACCAATTCATCAGCTTTTAGCTCTTCTTGTATCTGACCACAAAGGGACATCCAGAAGGAAAAACAATGGCCTATTCAGAGGATGTTTGTTTGAGGGAAAGCATTTAATGCTTGAGAGAAACAATATCCATCAGGGTTTCAAAGGGGCTTTTGGCCAGCCATGGCACTGAATGGACAAGATTAACACAGATTTTTTAATGTCCTGTCAGTCTGGGCTGGAGATTTAATTGACTCTGCTCTACCTGCCCAGCCAAATGTCTGTGTGAGCAAGGCAGGGCTCCTGAGAGCAGCCAGGGGATTGCACACAGAGCAGGAGAGAGCATCTGAAATCTGGGCTGGCTCACTTGACTGCCTGTAACTCCCATGTGTTCAGATCATCATTGTCTCTTATTTGAATTCTCCTCCATGTCATTTTAATTAAAGATGAAGCAATCTTTAATTTATTTGATAAACAAGGAACAGGAAAACAAGTAACCTCCTATTGCCCCACTCAAAACCCAAAAATCACTTTGACTTAAACAATGAGCACTAAATCTATGAAAAAGGTGAGGTTTTGGGACACCCCAAGTAAGAGAAAGCACCACCAGGGTTTTATGCTGTGCTTTTTGCCCAGGGATAAATTTCACTCGTGCCTTCACCCACTCTTGATCACAAGTCCTTAAACCACACACAGGGATCACACTTGACATAATTCAGTGCTCATGACATCGAGAGGGGATGAACTTTCTGACCAGGACAAACCTGATGCTTTAAGACAAGATAGAGGGAAAATTCAATCCATTTCCTACAAAACATGGTTCTGACCAAAACCATCACTGCACTGGCCAAGTGAGACAAAATACATCCATCCCAGGTGCTTTGAGGAAGATGACACTGATGTGGGTCTGCTCAACACCAGAGCCCACTCCCAGCTGGAAACCAACTCACATCTCATTTTCTGTCCATGCACCAGTAAGGACTGGCTGGCTCAGCACCTGGAAAAGCAGCTCTGAGGAACACCCTCCACGTTTGAGGAGAAAAGAAGAATTATTGATGTCAATTTGATAACGAAAACACATCTGCAACCTGTGGCTGGAGCCCTCAGGTTGCTGGGGCAGGAGGAGCTGGGTTGGCAGGGAGGGCTGGAGACAGAGCAGGGCTGAGTGATAGTTGCAACTACACACCTTGGTTTTACCCCTCAGAAGGAGTAATGAGGTGTTCCTGTGGGAATAAGGATCCATGGTGATCCAATGGTGTATCCCCCCTCTGCCATCACATGGGTGAGGACACTATTTATATAATGATATATATATAGTATACATTAATGACACATTATTTAATGGTGTCTTAATAATATATAGTTATACTATGAGGCTGAGAAGGCAGATGGAGGTCAGATAAGATGCTGGAGCTTGAGCAGAGCTTGTTACTGCATCATGTGCTCTTCATGCATGCCTTGGTTTGGCCACACAACATTTCAACTTCAGAGCAAGGGGCCACATTCAGATATGTTTGAAAGCAAATTCCAGTATTTGTCTTCATTTTGTTTCACAGCAGAAGCTCAGAATTGTTGAGAAGCAGCACCAAGATGCCACCTCTCATTGCAAAAATGAGATTCACCCATCCCTGAGATCAAGGCTTGAGAGCAGTTTCCAGCTCACTAAAAAGGGATGATGTGGAGCTTGCAAGCTCTGATTCACATTCCAATAAATAATAAGCATTTCCCACGTACATCACTCCCTTCTGGCTCAAGGTGCCAGCCTGGCTACCTGGCCCTCTGCCTTCCCCCTGCAGTGCCCTTGCTGCTGCTGGCAGGGATGTCCTTGCTCTAACAGTGTTACAGGAATTTTAAGGGGGGTGGGGGAATATCTAATGAAAACAAAGCCAGAGATTATTAAGAGGACAATCCTTTTGAGTTGGGAAATCTTCTCTCATGATTATTTTTAATGTTTCCTGCTCTGCTAAAAATTAGCATGGGGGTCGGAAGGAACCCTGCAGTCAAATTTTAACAAACTTAAAGGGCTGCCTTTCAATCTCTGTCCTCTGTGGTTTCAAAAAGGGGCAAAATCTTACAGTTCATGGAGGAGGAAAGTGTCAGAACAAAAGAGCAGGGCGATATTTTAGTCTCCCTGGGAAGGGCCCGGGGTCATCAGGCAGCGTGGGCCGTGGCAGAGCTGGGAGCAGGGACCACCCCCCATGGGCACGCTGTGAATCCTCCGGGCGCGACGGCGTCTGCTGGCAACGCTCCTCAGCACAGTTCTGGGGGAGAAGAAAGCTCTGGCAAAGGCTGTGGGCAAGCATGTCCTGCCAGGGCCATCACAAGGAAAGCAGGAAGGCAGCCAGGTTGCTGTGGCTGCTCCCAGCTGAAGGGAAAGGGGAGAGAAGGCACCGGGAAATGAGAAATGAACTGCGAGTCCTCTAAAGAGCAGCTGAGAATCACTGGCACTAACTGAGCAGGCTGAGGGCAAGAGAGATGCTCTGGGATATCCCCATCCCTCCCTCCCTGAAGTCCTCAGGTACAGAAGGACCATAAACTCACATAAAATAACAAATTTCTACTCCATGTAATACCACCTCTGCCACAGGAATCCTTTCACCTTCCAAATGCATTTAAATTCTTGCATTTAAATAAATTATCTCATTTATTAGATTTTATTGTTTATTATTTATCATTACTATTTCTAATCATTAATAAATTTAGTGCTGCATGTAAAGACCTGTGAAGAGCATGAAATTGGTCATACAAGGAATTATCCCATGCACACACTGCTCACCACTTTGAGCCTGGACAAGTCCTTGGTGGGAAGCTCCTCCTGCATCAGAGCCCTGACCTCTGAGTCACTGATGTGAGACCCCAAAATCAGGTTAGTCTGCAGCACAACACAGCTTTGGAAACATTCCTACCAGGAGCTGTCCTATTTAAGCATTAAGATCATTTATATCATGACAGTTTCCTGTTTAATTTTATATAGCACAGACAGCCTCACTGCAGTGGGATGGGATTGCTGAACAGAACAGCTCTGCCCCTAGAAATAGATATTTTTTCAGCATGAACACCATTAACAACCCTTTGCTAATAATTTCCTGTTTCTTTGTCTGAAAAAAGCTATTTCATTATTGTCCAGCACAAATTCCCTTTTGCTCCATGACTACATGCAAACTGGAAAACCACTTTTCATTACTAGGTGATAGTTTCTACATTGTTAAAAAAACCCAAAACACTAAAAAACCAAACAGCATCTACAATTTTCTTCCAAGCACTAAACAGCAACGTTGATGAGACATGATTATTTTTTAATGTTTGCAAGACTAATTGTTTTCATTTGGAAATAGTTTACACATGCAGGCTGCATCCTGCCTGGCCTCAGAGCCAGGCTCTCCTTATTCAGCTAGAAAACCCTTTTTTTTTTCCACAAGGAAGGGCAATTAGGTTCCCCAAATCTGTCTCCCTGCAAACCACAGCTCTGCAGCCTCAGTCTCTGGGGAGGTCCCAAGGGGGCTGCTCCAGGCAGTGGCATGAGCTGAGTCCCCTTTGCCCAGAGTGTCCTCCAGCTGCAGCAGCTCTCACCCCTCTCCCAAATTTCTCTCCAAAAAGGCCACCTGAGTGCACTCCAGGCATTGCCCACAGAATCTGGAGCGGCTCAGCATCACCAAAGCCTCAAAGGATCCTCTGAAACATTTCTCCAGGAGGAATCATGTCCCATAGCCCAGGCTGCCAACAATAAATCCCCCAAGAGAGGTGTCAGGTCAGCGATGCAGAGCAGCCCGATAAGAGCCAAGTGTGTATTAACAAGGCAACCAAAAAAACTCTCACAAATCTGTGCTCTATTCAAAAAAAAAAATAAAAAATCTGTCCTCAGACTGCTGGGAGGCCTCTGGCCATTCTTTGATGGAAACAGAGCAGAAAGGAGCAGTAATTTGCTAAAAACTTCACCCCTAATGCAAACCAGACGTGGGGCTCTGCAAGGGAGCAGGGCTGGTCCCGCCGGGCATCCGGGGGCTGGGCAGAGCCAGCCAGAGCCCATCTCCCTGCCACAGGGCATGGATGCTCCAGGCATTTCTGAAATCCTTGGGAAACAAACAAAAAAACCACCCAGAAAAGCAAACTCTATCCTCAGAACGTTTTTGGGCCAGCTCTGGGCTCTGCCCACCATTCAGCCCCTCCTTTGCATCACCAGAGCGCTGCAGGTCCCAGCTGCCTTCCAGACACGGCAACCACGTTCAGCAGGGTTTGAAGTGGAGATAAGGGACCTTTCCCTCTGCAGGAGCTGCCTCTTCCTTAACCACAGGATGTGCCTTCTTCCATCTGTGCACAGGGATCCCTCCTTGTTTTGCTGGATGTCTTCTCAGGGATGCTCAAGTAAAAATTCTGGGATCAAATGGAACACTGACTGGTGCAAAGGGGTGGAAAACAAACGCTGGGCTGGAGCTGAAGGGGGCACTGCTTGGGTTTCCAAGAAAGGTCACCTGAAGATGCCAAAATGGAGCCAGTTTGTTCACTCCTCCTGACAGGAACTGCAGGATTCCTGGGCAGACGTGCCAGCTCCCCGTACGTGTTGCCCAGCATCACTTCTGAGGCAGGAGCTCACTCATCTGTGCGTCACACTGCACCAGTTTTCTTCCAAAACAACCAACTGCTTTTATGGAAGAAAGAGTGCCTTGACTTCCCCCAAGTTTCTGAGGCTTAAATGAGTTCCATGTGTTCTGTGCAACTGCCTGCTTCAAAATGTGATGTCCAGTGGGGCTTTGGGTGTATCTTTTTTTAATGTCCAGCTATGAGAGCGTAGATGGTCTCTGTGGTGGGAATGCAACATTTCAGTTGGCAGGCAATGCTTTTGGGAGAATATTGGCATTTCAAGCAAACATTTCAGCAGCTTAATGTCTTTCCTCAGCAATGGCATTCCTGGCTGACAGCTGCTGTTTGCATTACCTCTCTTTGGTGGCTAATGAGCAAACCTCTTGCTTTTCCCCAGTTTTTCCCCTGCCTACATGCCAAGCCTCGGTACCACACAGCCCTGCCCAAATGCACTGGAAAGAGATGCAGATCCACCAGCTGCACTCACACTCAAAACCAGCACAAGAAGCCAAAAACCAAATGCCTTCCCTGCCTGAGTAATTTGGGCAGAAAAGTTCTCCTTGCTGTTGCTGTCAGCACCTTCACCAGGCCCTCTCCTCTCTCCTCCCAATCCAGAACCACTGGAATCACAGAGGATAAACAAATGCATCTGCAATTCCTCTACTGGGTGGGATTTAAGACAACTTTTTATTATCCCTGTGGAAGAATTACCTCTAAATCAAAAGGAAAATAAAGTGCTGCCACGAAGAGCTGGTCTTCACAAAATCATTGTTGCTTCCACATCAGAGGGACGGTAAATGGATGGAGCAGGAAAACACACTGGATCTGCTTTCCCTGTTTAAAGAGGGTTTTCCCTCCAGGCAAATCATTACAAGAACTGGCCACAAAACTGATATTAAAATTAAATGAAAAAGACTGGAACTATAAAGTTTGCCTTGTAAAATGAATGTTTGTTACTTCTGTCTTTTGGGCTCTTACTGGGAGAGGTATGTGTGCAAATGAGTTCTCACACAGGAGATGCTCCTTGAAGTCTGAATATTTACAAGTAAAGACACTCTTGAGAACAAACACACGACTGAACCCCAAATTACAGTTATGACCCTGCTTAACCTAGCTAAGAAAACTAAATACCTTACCAACACAAGCCTTCATCACACAACACAGTATTTGAAAATATCTAAGTCTAGTGATGCACAAGCAGCCAAAACATCCATGTGATGTACAGGCAATCCATGAGCTATCACCCAAGCCTTGGAAAGCATCTGCCTGCTGCAAAATAAACAGGAAAAGTTGGAGATCCACAGATACCACAAGATCTGACCATGTAGCATGGTCTCCCCTGTCTCACATGGGATTTCTGGCAGCCCCCCCTGAAGAGTTAGAACATTGCCTGGTGCTCTGGTTTGGGCACAGAGCAATCTCAGAGTTGCTCAGGGCTCCTACAGACACTGTTCCAGGCTGCATCCTGAGCACACCCAAGCAGGACTTGGAGATAATTGCACAGATGGAGACAACTCATCAAGTCATCAGGCAGTTCAAGTCTAAGTTACTTCTACAGTTCTCTTGTAAAAGTAGTTTAGTATTAATGTCACATCTGGTTTTCTGTTGATGCCATTTCCAAAACACCTGGCTAAGTGCATGTTTTGGAGCTTTCTGGTGAATTCTGGGGAACCTCAATGGCACGGAGGAACTGCCACCAGGATCAGGCCTAGGAACATCCCACACCTCATCCTGTCTGCATTCATAATACATACGAAAATCTTGCACTTTTTCCCTGGCTCAGTTGTCTACATTGCCTGAAATTCTTAATTGCTGAGGCAAGAAAACCCCAAACTCCACCGGTTATGGCCAAGGTCTAGAGCTGTGAACTAAGTCACTGTTCCAGGGCTCCACTGTGCTGGGTTCTTGCAAGTCAGGGAACCATCTTCCCTTCTACATGTGCTCCTTCAGCCCCTCTCCCAGACATCAGCACAGAAAAACACATTTGGCTTCACTTTATGTCTTGAAAATTAATTTAAACCAGAGTTTCACCATCCTTACCAACTGACTTCTGGCTTATACATTACAGCTGACTTCAGTGGATAATTCTGCATTGACAACACTGCAGCCAAAGGAAGGTATTAGCTCAGTGTCCAAGGCTTCCAAAACTAATTTCTGAAGATGCTGACCTGCATAGATCCAACAGCTCCTCAGTGTGAGTTGGGCTACAAATGCACGAGAATGGCCTGCATAAGAGAATTTCAAATCCAACTGAGCAATTATTCCCCAGAAGGAGTGCCAGCCTTGAGCAACTCCTGTGCTGTGATTCTCTTCTCCCATAAATCCATTAATTGATTATACTAATTTAGTTACCTGACATTAGGAAAGGGTGCTATTGCTCATAGAGTGGTTTGGGTGGGAAGGGATCTTAAAGATCATCTCATTCCAACTCCCCTGCTGAGGGCAGGGACACCTTCCACTATCCCAGGCTGCTCCAAGCCCTGTCCAGCCTGGCCTTGGACACTCCCAGGGATGGGGCAGCCACAGCTTCTCTGGGCAACCTGCGCCAGGGCCTCTCCACACTCACAATAAATAATTTCTTCCTAATATCCCATCTAACCCTGCCCTCTGGCAGTGTGAAATCATTCCTTCTTGTCCTGTCCCGACAGGCCCTTGTAAAACGTTCCTCTCCATCTTTCCTGTAGGCTCCTGTCAGGTACTGCAAGGCTGCAATTAGGACATCCTGAAGCCTTCTCTTTTCCAGGCTGAAGAATCCTAAATCTCTCAGCCTTTCCTCACAGGATAGGTGCTCTAACCCTCCAATCATCTTGGTGGCCTCCTCTAAACTCTCTCCAACAAGTCCATGTCCTTCCCATGCTGGGACCCCAGAGCTGGACACTCGAGGTTGCATTATTTTGAGTAACAGTTGCATTACTTCAAGCAGACAGAACATGAAGCCTTTTTTCCTGCCTTCCCAAAGGTTTCCACTGCTGCAAGAGATCAGCAGGATGATGCCTGGGTTCTTCCAGGCAACAAATGATTAACAAAATTCAGAAGGCAAACATTATACAGCAGAGGAATAAAATGAGGAACACGCCGCTCAAGTAAAAATGAATCCTAGTATTTTAAGGAAAACATAAAATAGGAGACAACTCTGCTTCGTATCATGCTTTTTTCCTGCATAGCCTCTTCCCTGCTCTGCTTTTTATTAATGAAGACATGCACATGAAGTAATTCCCCTCATTAATCAACTTCATTCTTTTGGTTTCTTCCCACTTCAAGTGACAACTCTCCATTTGGGATGTCACGTAGCAGTGTAGGCTGAGACTGATTTCAGAGTGGGATGAGTAGTAGAGGCAGATGAAACTCTCCAGAAACAGAGACTTAGGCTTCAAAAGGCCTCTCCAGTAGATGGGAAGAGGGAAGAGAAGGAGTTCTAGGGAAGCACAAAGGCAGTATCTCACTGGGAAAGAGGAGAAACACCACGTAGGAAGACAGCTGAGTAGTCTGAAGGCAAGAATGGAACAATCCCTGTGTGGGGCAGGAAAAGAGAGAAAGGCTGCCAAAAGCACTGCACAACCATTGCTTGGAATCACACAATCATTCATGTTGGAAAAGACCTCTAAGATTGTTGTGCTCAACCATCCAGCACTGTCAAACCCACCACTAAACCATGTCCACAAGCACCACATCCACACACCTTTTAAATCCCTTCAGGGACAGCGACTCCACCACTGCCCTGGGCAGCCTGGTCCAATGCTTCACAACCCTTTTGGTGAACAAATTTTCCCTAATATCCAAACAAAACCTCCCCTGGCACAATTGGAGGCTGCCTGCTCTTGTCCTGTTACTTGTCACCTGGGAGAAGAGACCCAACCTGGCTCCAACCTCCTTTTCAAGCACTTGCAGAGAGCAATAAGGTCTCCCCTGAGCCTCCTTTTCTCCAGCTGAACCCCACGCAGCTCCCTCAGCCACTTCTCATCAGACTTGTGCTCCAGACACTTTCCCAGCTCTGTTGCCCTTCACTGGACAGTGCTTCTCCCTCCATACATTAGAATCATAGAACGGATTGGGTTGGAAAAGACCTCTGAGATCATCAAGTCCAACCCTTGGTCCAACTCCAGTCCCTTTACCAGATCATGGCAAGCTCAGGAGAAAAAACAAGGCAGGCTCTCAGACTAAGCAGACTTGCACCCCAAACCCCAGGAGATTATAGTGATCACTGCCCACTGTGTGCAAATTACAAAGCCCGGATGAGAAAAAACCCCACCCAAATTTGCAGCTATTTTGGACACTAAGTAGATGATTTGCCTTTCTCTGCCCTCAGCTCTGGGGAGAGAACACACACACACATGACCCACATCCAAGGCCCAGCAGAACCCCAATGTTAGGCAATATCAGGGCTTTTAAATGGGCTCTCTGTCCACCAAGAGACAGTTTTCTCAGCAGCTAAAGAAAGAAGTGCAGCAAACCATGGGCTTCTGGCTTGTTCACTGGTGTGGGCAGCCCATGGGAGCCACTGAATGCCACTCCCACAGTGTGGATCACCTGCTGAGGGGAGTTTGTTGGGTTGCAATTTCATCATTTGTTAAATGCAGTTACACATCTGGTAGCACAAGTTTCACCCTTCCAACATCAGCTTTCCTCACGGGTTAGAAAACCTCTGAAATGGATAAGGTCAAAAGTGTTTTAAAAGCACCCCCAGAAACAGAAAATCTCAGAGAGGACAATCTTCAGGCCACCTCTGAAGCAACTGGTATGGCAAAGCTTATATGGCCTCACCTTGGAGATCAGAAATGCTCTTTTTTCATTAACCTACCCCTGATATAAGAAGTTAAACTATTTATCAACAATGTCTTTGTCCTTTGGTCAAATCTGACTGAAATGGGCTGAGTTCAAAAGTTACTGGGGAAAGAGAAGACAGACTCATCCAGCCCTCAGCTCACAGGAACCTCCTCTGGAATTCAGGCTGAAATAAGTGCTGTGATCCACAATCAGTGGGATGTCAAAAACAAATCAAACACAACCAGAAGAGCAACAAATCCCAGCATCCTTCATAGCTGTTACAGCAATGGTAGAAGGATACGCCATAGGATTAAAAATAGAAAATAAACACACTCTGGAGTTTCAAAAATAACAATAAACCTACAGAACTTCATAAAGAAGAAAACTGTTTCTGCTATAAAGTTTTATTGTATGGCACAAACCCTTCCTCTTTGGATGCTGAGTATAAAAATACTGAAATCATCTTATAAAATCTGTTTTCTCTTTTGGCCTCATTTCCAGAGCTCTGGGTCACTTCATCCCTTTAAAGCTCCCTTTGTTTGCAGCTCAGTTATACAGCAGCAGCTCACAAACAAAGCACTGCTACCCAAGGGCTGCACGAGTCACTACACCTACCGCTGACACCAAACACCATTTCATATCCACCTCCTACTTCTGCATTGGCACCACATCCTCCTCCTCCTGAAACAGCTCAGAGTTGATTTGATCACCCTGAAGGGAACTAAATAATTAAATCTGCTTGACTACACAACTGGATGTAATAAACCCTGTCCATGTGCTTCTGCTGAATAATACTCTCAAGCCTGCTTTGTTTAGCTTCCTCCTTTTTCTGGTGTACACCTTGCTTTGGAAATGCAATTATCCTCACCTACTTACTAGATAAAGCTAATTAGTGGAGCCACAGGCACATGGATGCAGTAATTCTGGAAGCCTGGAATAAGACCAGCCCCACAGCTCACCTGGACTCCAGGTCCTGGGGGTAAGAGAGGAGGAAAGAAGCTTTAGTAATGTGAGATGTTACTGCCATTTTCCCAGAGCAGACATGGCAGCAGAGTTGGAGGTCACTGCCAGTCTCGGGCAGCATCCAGGAAAGCTGGAGCAGCACCAAAGTCCCTCACCAGGAGCTGGGATGGGCAAGGTGCCAGGCTATCATTGGAGGCACTGACGGTGCTCCGTCCTAGGGAACAGTCATTACTTTCTCCCAGCACTTCTGGCTTTCAGAACTCTACAACTAAACCACACACACAAGCTTTGCCAGAACATGACTGAGACAGAGGAGAAGGGATAAACCTGCCACGGGCACTGCTATTCCAGCAGTGGTTCACCACATCCCACAGGGGCAAGAAGCCATCCTGGAAGTGACATTAAACAGCCCATTAGAGCAAAGTGTCACATCTTGATTTCTAATCAATTAAACTCTCAGTTTCCATCGGACCACTGGTGCCTCTGTACAACCTCCTTGCTTCAGCATGGCCAGGGTCGGGGCTGCTGCGGGCAGGGACCGCCTGAGGGAGACAAACCCCTTCCCTGGACACCGCCAGCCCTGCTCCCTCACAGGCTGCCCTGCTCCTCCCTCACACTGAGCTTCACTTGCCCAAATCATTTGGTGGAGCCCCAAGTTAGGGACGCATCCTGTTAGGGATGACAGCAGCACAGCCAGCAGCACAGGCTGCCTCTGCAAAATTAACCTCATCTCCCACCTCTCTCCTTCTAGGAAATGCCATGTCCACCCCAGGGAGACTCACAGGGCTCCAGGGGAAGTGAGAACTGCAAACAGCTCTGAAATTCCCTTCCAATCCTTCTCCCTTGAGCTCCATGACACAAATAAAACTCCACAGATGCTTGGTTATGGACGCTCAAGGGGAACTGGGCCAGGGCATGGGGTGGCAGAGACAACAAAGGAGTTTTCTTAACACACTCCTTCAAGGAAAAAAAAAATGGAAAGAAAAAGGAAAAAAAAAGGTATCAAGCACAGGAAGGAAAAGACTAAGAATAGCCAAGAAGCCCTTCCAGAGCATCAGGCAGCCCAGGACTCACTGCACCCATTCAAAAAGCAGGTGCAGAGATGGAAATGTGCTGTGAACATGGAGAATCTGCACAGTGGTTTTCACCAGCCCATCACACCAGGCACTGAGTCCCTCAGACCTGGAGCACCATGGCATGCCAGTGCACTAATGGGGATGTGGTTTGGGATGCAGACAGAACAAGGACTCCCTCCTCCTGCACACCACAGCAGGACATCTCTGCTCCCAGGGAAAAAATTTTGGAGATGGAGGAATGAGGATCCATCTCAACACCTGTGGCTCTTTCAACAGTATCCCCAAATTCGGCCAGTTACAGCTCTAAGTAGGACAAGTCTAAGTAGGTTCACTTTGCAATCCAGTGAACTCTTTAGACAAGAGCATGAGTACCACCATGAAAGGGTTCAAGTATTTCACCCCTATAAACAGTAATGGAGAATATTGCACAGGCTTCTGAGTTTTAAGGCTAAATCTTTCAAAAGCTACTGCTGATAAAGAAGGAGGGAAGAAGATTAAAAATAAAAAGAGAATTCAAGAAAGGCAAGAAATTCAAGTCACGGGAAAAGACTGAGAGGAGCACAGAGTGCAGATTAGAGGAGAATCAAATAAAAGGAATAGGGGAGTTACCGGGTAACCATCGCGTCCTGACTGTCCCTGTGTGGGGGGGAACAAGGGAGACAAGTCAGTCAGTGCATCTGCAGCAGCAGCAGGACAACACAGAGCAGCAGGCAGGAGATGGGGCCACCAGCCCCCAGCCAGCCCTGGCACTAAACTCCCAAGGGGAGGGCGATTTTCCTATCAGAAAGGTCACACCTCCAGAATGTTTTCCCCACATTTTGATCTCGTGGTTCCCTTTGGCTACTTACCGAGGGGTTTGCCAACTTGCACCCATCCCTGCTGACTGTGCTCAGCCCCTGCCAGCCCTGGAGCCAGGGATATGCATGGCACATGCTGGATGCTGGCCATGAACTGGATCCTGTGTGAACCTGCCCTGGGACTTGGGTACCAGGAGGAATGGAAGCACCCAGGGGCTGGGGAGAGGATGGGGAGGCTGTGGCTGCTGACCCAGCAAGCAGAGCTCCCAACCTGCTCCAGCACTCGGCTCAGTGAAGGTTTCCCCCCTCTTGGATCCATCAATCTCCTCACAGGATGCAGCTCTCCCAGCTCACATCTAAGCTTTGCTTTGCTTTGCAATGAAGCAGAAAGCACAGCTGATGCTATGGGGAAAGACCCTGCTTAAGCTGCCAGCAACACCTGCAAGGCCAGCAGAGTAAATCCCAACCCACTCAGGATATTCCACCTTTTCTGCTCTCTTTAGGACATTCCCAAAGGTGTTTATAGCTCGAGCTGCCGTTCAACACCGTGAGCTCCAGCACAAAGCCAGACCTAAGGCAACCTCCTGGGAAGGAGCTGTTAAGTATTAGCTGATACACAAGCAGGCAGTAAAGCGTGTTTCTGGTACAGCAATGTCATCTGCTACCATAAACACAGGTTATGTCAGCACTCTGTGGGTGGAGAGGGGAGTCAGCCATTTCCCATGGCATGGAACAGCCCCCTCCATACCCCCCACAGGGGCTCTCCCTCTCCCCAATTGCCCCTGCAGCTCCCAGTGCCTCCTGCAGCACCCTCCCTGATCCATCCAGAAACAGTGTCGGCTTCAACAACTGCCTATTGAACAAATTACAGTCTTGGGATAAAGTGTACAGTGAGGTTTTTATGGAGATGTATGGCACTGGAGCACACAGGGATAAATAGGAAACACTTGGAAGGCCCAGCCCTCACTTGCTGGGGAGTTCCCCAACCAGCACGAGAATACATAATGTGTTTGCTAATATCTGGGGCTGTAAATGTTTAATTACAGTGTGTGGTAAGTCTATCTTTCAATTGTAGAAATTTCCTTCCCGGCATGTGATTTTAATACCCTCCAAAACAGAAGGTTTAAAGCATATCTAAGAAGAAAACCCCTTACTCACAGACAGGACAATCAATCACCCAGCAGCCACAAATCCTGCACCACAAATTCCAGTAATTTCATATACATAACTAGATTATGACAGCCAAAAAAATAAAATACCAGCACAACTGCTACTAGGGATCAACAGAATTGAGGATACAGCCTGAGCAGTGTGATGCTGTACATGGAAGAAGTAATTGATTCCTTATGGCCAAAATCAAGAAACAAAAGAAACCAATAAATACAGTACTGCTGAAATAAAATAATATTGTGGTTCTGTGGGTTCTAGGACTTATATATTATGCTTAAAGAAGTCTCTGGCAAATGCTGCTTATGCTAAAAAGTTGAAAAAAACCAAAAAAACCAAAACAAACCAAAACCAAAAACCAACCCCAAAACAAAACTGAACCAAACCAGGAGCTGTCTTTTAAAGAAGGGCAAGGGGAAAGGGAGGAAAAAAAGAAAAAAAGAAAAAAAGGTCTTGTTTGTGTTAAATCTCCCCTGTGCTCTGTTTGCAATTCAATAGTGCCGTGGGAACCAGGAAATGAAAGCAACCAGAGACAAAGAAAAATTAATAGTGCACCATATGTTGCTATGTCAGATCACATGCAATAAACGTGAGCAGACAGCACACGTGAGGCAGCACAGCCCCGGCGGCTGCGGGTGGGCTGCAACACCCTCTGGGCAGCAGCACCGCCAAACCAGCCAGAGAAAACCACTCTGAATCAGCCACAGCTCTGCAGGCAAGAGGAAAATGCCCCTTAAAAGGTGTGTTTTAAACAGCCAGCATCCCAGTGTCCTCTTCATTGTAACCTGTCGTTGAGTGAGAAGTTATTTGTTTTCTTAAATAATTAAGCCAAATTGCAGCAATTGCATAAAGGCAAAAAATAAGGGCCAGGTAGATGCCCTGTGGGGATCAGCTCCAGCACCCAAAGGGCCTCCCTGGATCCACATGCTCATGCTCAGCCTCAGAGGATGCTCTTCACAACCTCCCAGTTTGCTCCTTCAAATCACCCAAATCATCACTTTGCTCAACTCCCTCTTTAGTCTTGACATTAAAAATTGAACTTGAAATAGAAGCAGAAATTCAAAGGGCTCAAAGCCCTTCACTAAACCCACAGGCAGCGCTGCCAATCCCAACACCAGGAGAACCAAAGCCACAGGGCTGTGACAATCCCAACACTTCACGTGCATTCCTAGTCACCTTTTGGCTTGTGAACACGTTCACAGAACTGGAAATTACTTAGCACAGAAATAGCTACCAAATTTATTTTTCCTAAAATGATCCTTTTTTAAGCCAGTGAGGCTCCATTTGAAGAAAACAACCTGAAGAAACGTCTGTTATTGTAACAACAGAGAAAGAAATGTGGCTGCAAACAGCCTGCACCTCTCCTCCTCCTCCTGGGGAAGAAAAGCAGCAAACCAGGAGGACCTAATACACATTTTATTTTTTTTTTTGAAACAATTCCTCAGCAACTTGAAGGGCACAAACAAAACATGAATTCTCACTCCCAAACCAGCAGGAGAACAACAGATTTGGATGTGGTGGCACAGCCAAAAGCACGTCTGAACATTTGGAAGGAGGAGTTGACACATTTTCAACTATTACCCCTTCAAACAACTATTTCCCCATAAATTTTCTTGTTGCGTTGGTAGAAATTCTCATTATTCTCCCCAAGACTTCAAAGAGAGAAGCAAGCAAGCTACAGCTTTCCCTCTAGCCCCCCTTGTGAGGTGACCAAACCCTTATTAAATGATGGAAACAAAACAGATAAGAAAAGCAAGACCAAGCTTAGAACCAACAACCCACTAAACATGTTAAAATATTAGTACAGCACTGGTTCTGTTAAATGGAGACAGATTAAAGAACTCTGAAGGGAGAAATCTCTTTTTACTGAATATTTTCTGAGCTTAAAATTACTGGAAGACCCTCAGGGCAGAAAGTTCAACATTTTAAAATTCCCCTTCCCCCTTCTATTTGTCTACAATCATAAAAAAAACCCCAAACCAGCAGCATCTGGTACCAATTTTGCTTCCAGACACACCTCTAAAAATGCTGTGCTTTTCAAGGACAGTGAAAAGTAGGGAAAGGGGAAGCCTTAACTTTGTTGATCCAACAGTAAAATCCACGATACTTACTGCAGGTCCTGGAAAACAAAAGAAAAAGAAAAAAAAGAGTCACTTAAATACAAAGAAAAAGTATAATTTGATACAACAGCACACAGGAGGAACCAACACCAGGTCTCTTCAGGACTTCTCAGTTCAATTCCCATGTGATGACTTTCCAGATACATTTAACACCATCTGCACCCTCCTGCTGCAGGACCATCTCACCTGTGCTGCTGACAGAGATGCCAACCCAGTCTTTTCCCACCTTTTCCCCAGTGTGACTCCGTGTTCCCTCTCCCCCCACAAGACCATGGGCACATCACAAGGCTTTGCCCATGTGCATGGGGGCCTGGGGCATCACCTGCCACCTGCCAGCAAAAAGCAGATAGAAGTGGCTGGAAAAATGTGCAGATTTTTATGAATAAAACCTACATTTTCACCATAGACCTTAATTTTTCTTCAGATTGTGCAAGAGGAGAGGGAGAGATGCTTGCAGGAGCCAGAGGAGCAGTGCAGTGGGCACCTGATGAGGACACTGCTGCAGCTTCCACACATCCCAGTGTTGTTTGGTCCCCATCGCTCCCTGACCTCAAAGCATGGCACATAAACCCCCAGTCCCGTGTCACCCCCATGTGGCCCCTGACATGCTCAGAGGCAGCCAATGGAGTGGTGCACACTGCCTCTGATCCAGGGAAATTCCCACCACACCGACATGAGACCTCATGTGCCAACGCCACAGCCCAAAGCTGGGATTAATGGCAGTAGAAAAAGGAACTTTCCCCATCATTTGTCCAGCAGTGCAGGGATTTTCACCACCTGCCCCACCAATTCCTGCATTTTCCCACCACTTGCCCAGACTGGTGCTGCACAGAGGTGAACACTGAGCCCTGATCCAAAGCAATCATAGAATGGATTGGGTTGGAAAAGCCCTCCCAGATCATCAAGTCCAACCCTTGGTCAAACTCCAGTCCCTTTACCAGATCATGGCACTCAGTGCCACGGCCAAGCTCAGCTGAAAAACCTCCAGGGATGGGGAATCCACCCTCTCTCTGGGCAGCCCATTCCAGTGCCTGAGCACTCTCTGTGGAAAGAATTTTTTTCTGCTCTCCAACTTCAATTTCCCCTGGCAGAGCTTGAGCACCCCATGCCCCCTTGTCCTATTGCTGAGTGCCTGGGAGAAGAGACCAACCCCCACCTGGCTGGAACTTCCACACTGCACTCCCTGTTCACCCAGAGTAGCCTATAGCTTTGTTCTACTTCTTCATTCTCTGACCAACACCAGAAACCAATCAGAATTAGAAAAAAAAAATGGGGAAAATCAAAATGGAAAGAGAAAAAAAATCAGCTTTGTCCGTCTTATGTTATTCAACAATATTAACCAAGAAGTAAATTTTAAGTGAATGACTTTTCAAGGTTTTTAAAATTTGTTTTAAAATTAAAACACTACTAAGTTGAATAAAAACCCCCAAAACAAAACAAAACAAAAAAACAACAAGGAAAGCCTAAGAATGGGGATTATCAGCAAGTAAAGACTGGCAGAGCACCAAGAACCATCCTATGAACCTGTGCCTGTCACCTGAACGTGGTCAGTGCCACACACGGGCACAGCTGAGAGCACACGGAGGGCAGGAGGGACCTCCACACCTCCCTCCATGCCAGGAGCCTGTTTTCTTTGGTGCCAAAATTCACACAGGTTCTTCAACTCCCTTCCCTTGGTTTCATTTCTTCTGAATGCAGAAGTCAGTGGCTCTGTGCCAATTTATTAACTGAGAATCATAAACCTGATTTATTAACTCGCTGCCCACAAAAGCCCTTTTGTGGAAAAGGCAAAGACCAAGTCTCAAGTGAGAGGCAGGCAGGAAATTATTTTAATATGGGATTTCAATCATGTACCAATTATAAACTCTTTGGAATTTGTTGCCTTTTTGCTTTTCTCAGCTACTGTTTTTAACCCCAACACGTGCAGGAAAGGGCTCTTTTTAAGTGCTTTCCTCTCAAAGCCAGGAAGGAATCCCTGTGGATTGGGGTCTGTCTGTGCGCCTTGGGATGTTCTACACCCCATCAGGGGAGTCACACTGATCTTTCACAGAATCCCAGATTATTCTGGGTTGGAAGGGACCCACAAGGATCATCGAGTCCAACTCTTAAGTAAATGGCCCACAGAGGGGATTGAACGCATAACCTTGGCATTATTATAACCAAGTTTTAACCAACTGAGCTAATCCCAGGGTCCTGTTGGCCAAACAGGCCTAGATAAATCTTCATTAAGGCATAAAGTAAAACCTATTTTCCTCTTGGCAAAGTTGCCTCTTCCCCACTGTGGTAAAATCAGATTCTTAGAATCATAGAATGGATTGGGTTGGAAAAGACCTCCGAGATCATCAAGTCCAACCCTTGGTCCAACTCCAGTCCCTTTACCAGATCATGGCACTCAGTGCCACAGCCAAGCTCAGGTTAAAAACCTCCAGGGATGATGAACTGATCTCTTCTGCTCCTAGGAACAACATCACTTTCTGGCTCTGCTGAATGTGATTTTTAACAGCTTAGCCCACAAGACACTTGTTTCTTATGGAAGAAAGTCAAATATTTTGCAAGTAAACAATAAATAACAAAGTTGGTCACGTACCCATGGGCTACCCCCCCTGGGCCATCTCATTGCATAAGAAACATGCTCTTTTCAGAGAAATCTGCCAGAATTTACTGCTAATAATTTAGTCTTGTGAGAATCAGTCTGAGAGCTTGAAAGGAAGAATGAAACCACTTGGAAATTCTTCTTATGAGAAATAAAAGTTGGAAACAGCCTTGGTATATTTAAAATTCTGTAACAAATTAACTTGGAGGCTGATTTCAGAAGGAAGAGGAGAAAGACAAAATAACCTGCAAATGCACAGGTTTTGGTGCATGATGGATTTGCTCTGAACAAGGATGATGCCGCTACAACAGAGTGAACACAAAGTACCTGAGCCTGCAAGGGATGGAGATACTTGGAAACACCAGGACTGTCCTTAGGAACGTGGACAGCTGTGCTAGCAGGAGGTGAAAATCAAAACTCATTAAAAATAAATGACCCAGGCTTCCTGATTGACCAACATTCATGTTGTTTTGTATATCCAAAGCCCTTGCAGGTCACAGTGGCACCATCCCCAGCAATACGCAAACATATGGGAAATGACAGGTCACAGTCATTTATTTCCAAGTATTTTCGCAGCTTGGGAATTTTGGGACAAGATATAATTTCTGTTAAATGTGCAAATCATTCCTACAGCCCAACTGTAAGGAAAATGGGGTTTAATGAAGCTGGCTGGGGTGCACCCCCCCCCCCCCCCCCCCC